>NW_020769458.1:874503-889584 GCF_900518735.1 Pseudonaja textilis
CTGCTGCTGCACACTCTGCTTGGGGGTTTGTCCCCAATAACTAACATGCACATATATATCTTTTCCAAATTTCTCATTTTTTCTCCCTTCACTTTTATTCAATTATATTTCTTTCTATCCAGGTTTTATTAATTCTCAATCAAATATAAATATTTATACAGCATAGTTCCAAATTATCACATTTCCATTTAAACACCTATATATCTTTTCCGAATTTCTCATTATTTCTTCCTTCACTTTTATTCAATTATATTTCTTTCTGTCAAGGTTTTATTAATTCTCAATCAAACATAAACACACAAAATACAAAACATAAAACAAGGCATAAAAACATAAAACCTCCTTAATTATCATTTGTACATATCTTTTCCAAATTTCTCATTATTTCTCCCTTTAGTTTTATTCCTCCAAGGTTTTATTAATCTTCAACCGGATAAGATTTGTGCAGGAGGAAGAATCAGAAGGAGAAGTTTTCTTGGCTGAACTGGGACATTAAGATACTTTTAAACACCCTGGAAACCTGACTTTTGGATTGATACATTTGTTTCCAAAAGAAGTTGTTAAAACGGTGAAAGTGCTGAAAGGAAAGTTCACTCCCCTTCCTTACGGAGAAAGCAAATGAGCTCTGAAAAACCTGCTTCTTTAAGGTAAAAATAAGCTCTTTGTTATAAGTGGGAAGGAGAGGACTAAAAAAATCTTTAAAAATTTGTTGGAGGAGACACTTTGAAGATTATAACTAACTGTAATACAGCTTTAAAATATATTTTAGAGAAGGCCCTTCTTATGGTCCCACCAGATGTACCTCTTTAGGAGACTGGGTTAGTGAATGCCTGCTGAGTGTCTAACCTAGTAGGACGTATGGCAGTTTTGTATGGAGGATTCCTTTCCTATTGAACAGCATGGCCCAGAGACAAGGTAGGCCAACTCTCTTATAGCCTTCCAGAATTTTTGGAGACCTGGTGATTCCAGATAGCATTAGGAAATCAACCAAATTGCTCTGAGAAAATGTGCACCGTGCATGTTATATTTGGACATATTTATTGTTTGCAGTATTTTCCTTACTTGGGAATTAGAAAAAAGAGAAAAAAGTTTCTTATAGTATCAGTAGATTATCTCAGTCCTTTAATTAATCCTTACTCCTAGGTCATATAGAAAAATATTGCTTCCTTTTCTAATGCTTAGAATATATACAAATTTGATGGTGATTGTACACAGCTTTGAGTCAGGTAAGAAAGAAATGAACTTAAGATAAATGAATAAATAAATGGACAAAGCTGCCTTGGGGATTGAGGGGTGGACCACCCTTTGATGGAGGCATTTTTAATAGAAGCCCATCCTTAGGCATGTGCACGAGAAAACAGATGGCATCGGCATTTACAAGAGCTTAGAACATATCTCTGCTCAAGAATTTTCACAAGATGAAAAAAACCTAACCCTTTCCCTTCTCTCTCTCCTTCGCAGCTTCAAAATCTTCTTTGGGAAAATTTGATTAATGAGAAAAGATAATGTGAAATTGTAGCAGGACAGACAAAAGTATAAATATAATGATTTGAATTGAGATAATTAAAACAAAGTTGAGAAAATTAAAAGAGGGGAAAAACTATGTAGAAAATATAAAATGGTAATAAGATATGGAATAGAATATAAAAATGAGTATGAAATTGAGTTTTGTGTCTATATGAAGAAGTGATAACCTGGGACCATGCTATTTTCAAAAAAGATGTTTTATTTGTACTTTGTTTTTGTGAAAACCCAAATAATATTTTCAAACAAAAAAAAAAAAAAGAACTTTCACAAGATGTATTCCTCAGCATATGTAAGTCAGAACTAAGGGTCACCTTGTGATGAGATATTTGGGCAGCTAATATAAATAAATAAATAAATGCATACATACTTAATTAAATGCATAAATAAATAAATAAATTTTATTGGCTGCCATCTTAAAACAAAGTAATTCTGGGTGGTTTACAATATTAAAAAGTTAAAATATTATAAAACCTATACAAAGTATGAGCTAGGAAATATAAAAGGATAAATATTCAAGAACCGTGGATGTGCAGTGGTTAGAATGCAGTACTGAAGGATACTTCTGCTGTTTGCAATTTGGCTGTTCGACTTCCACCAGGTTTTAGGTCAACACAGCCTTCCATCCTTCCAAGGTGGGTAAAATGAGAACCCTGATTTTTTTTTGGGGGGGGGGGGGTGATAGGCCGACTCTGAAACCCACTTAGAGAGGGCTGTAAAAGCACTATATAAGTCTAAGCACTACTGCTATTGTTTTTAATGCTAACTAAAAGGCTGGGAGTGAGGGAGTAGGATGAGCAATGGGAGGAAATGGGACCTATTATTAGTCTGTCAACCACCTTAATGTAACCCCCCCTCCCCATTGGAGACCCAAGATAAGTAGTAGAGCCAGGTCTTTAAGCTCTTATAAAAAAATCAAGGGGATTGGAGATGACCTCATTCTTTGGGAGACACAATGTTCCAAAGAGCACAATCAACAGCATGGAAGGAACTTCTCCTAGGCTTCACCAGACAGAGTGCCCTGGCTGATGGGGCCCACAGCATGTCTCCTCTGTCAGTGCAGGTGAAGTGGGAAAATCCCATTGGGGTGAGACTGTCCCACTATAAATAAAATATGCCAGGGGGTTGGAGATGAGCTCATTTTCGTGAGGTCAAGATGTTTCAAAGAGCATGAGCAAAGGCAGGGAAGAATGTTCTCCTGGACTTTATCCACCATAAATAAATACATTTGCTTGCAAAAGAGCTACAAAAGACAAAAAAACATAGGAATGAATATGTGCTGTACCAAGCAAAGTTGTGAAGACAACTGGTCTCTGTACAATGCTTATATTTACAAAAAAACAAGTTTGTTTTATTCTACTAAATTGTAAGTGACTCATCTTTGCTTTTGTTCTACGTCCCAGAGGTTAAGCCCCCAAACCTCTACTAAATATCTATCTATCTATCTATCTATCTATCTATCTATCTATCTATCTATCTATCTATCTATCTATCTATCTATCATTTATATCAATGTAGTCATCAGAAGCTGAAGTTAACTCAAGTAAACACTATCTTTCAATCTTGAACTTAAACTAGAAGGGCTTCATCAAATATTTCTCTGTGGAGATACACACATCTCCAAAGACAGATTAAAACATGTTAGGCCTCAAAAGCTAGACTTTTCCAATGAAACCAAGCAAGCAAGCCACACTTCTTCCAAAATGAGGAGGAGGAGGAGGAGGAGAAGGAGGAGGAGGAAGAGGAGGAGGAGGAGGAGGAGGAGGAGGAGGAGGAGGAAGAAGAGGAGGAGGAGGAGGAGGAGGAGGAGGAGGAGGAGGAGGAGGAGGAAGAAGAAGAAGAAGAAGAAGAAGAAGAAGAAGAAGAAGAAGAAGAAGAAGAAGAAGAAGAAGAAGAAGAAGAAGAAGTTGTTGTTGTTGTTGAAGTTGCTGTTCCACGTTGTTACTACAGATGATGTATCAAGAAGAAGAAATAATAGAAGCTGTTAAGAAGAAGAGGAAGGGGCAATTTGCATCATGTTGATAGAATTCCCATCTTTTAAAACTAAAATTAATAATAATTTATGAGTTGAAGCCAAAATTAATAATAATTTATGAGGTGGACTAAGGTCATAGTAAGAAGGAAAAAAATGATGAATCATTGCTGTAGTTGCATCTGAAATCAGGCAGAACTATGAGAGGAAATTGTTGTTTTCTTTCCTTCCTTCCTTCCTTCCTTCCTTCCTTCCTTCCTTCCTTCCTTCCTTCCTTCCTTCCTTCCTCCCTCCCTCCCTTCCTCCCTCCCTCCCTTCCTTCCATGGGAAACAAATATGAGTTCAAAAAAGAAACACTCCAATGCATTATCTGAATTTGGTTAGTTTTCATCAGCCTTTATTCAAGACACAGCCTAAATATTTGCTTGAGAATGTTTAAGGAATCTTCATTTGAAGTTACTTGTGGACAGTGCTCTCTTTTTATATAGATTAGGATATGCAAATTGAAAGGCAGCCCAACCTTTAAATGTCTCCCTCCTTCTTACTCAAAGACCCAGAGATTACCAGAACTTTTGAGTTCACCTAACCTATATTTCTCCTACAAACCATTCAATAAAAATGACTATATGGATGAATGTCATCTTGACACTCTTCATTTTTAAAGGTATTTTTCTTTGGATTCCATAATACTGTGAGTTGGACTTAGATTTCTCCACATGCTCTTCAGAAAACTACTTGTGTCTTTCTTTTCAGATGTTCTGGCTGATGTTTCTATAACTGAATCAGGAGGAGGAGTGAAAAGACCTGGAGATTCTCTTCGACTTACTTGCACATCCTCTGGGTTCAGTATTGATAGCTACTGGATGCACTGGGTCCGTCAAGCAGATGGAAAAGGTTTGGAGTGGATCTCACAAATGAATAAAGGCACCACATATTACGACAGCTCTTTTAAAGGGTGATTCACAATCTCGAAAGATAGTTCCAGGAACCTAGTTTACCTAGACATGAATGGACTGAAAAGTGAAGACACAGCCAAGTATTACTGTACAAGGGAACACACAGTGGAGAAAAATGAATCTGAGTTTATTCTAAAACCTAGAGTTTATGTGGCAAAAGGAAAGTTTCATTTGGATTCACTCCAATGAAAATAGAACCACAACAAGACAGCTTTAAATATATCATGACCAATTCATTTGGCATCTCTCACACCTGTTTATTTATTTACATTTTTTCAGATTAACGAGGTTGGAAGGTACCTGGTAGGTCATCTAGTTCAACCCCCCAAACAGGAGACCCTACACAATTTTTGACAGATGACAGTCCAATCTCTTCTTGAAGGCTTTCAGTTGTAAAGCTCCCACAATTTCTGAAGGCAATGGTTGATTGCTCTCACTGTCTGAAAATTTCTCCTTATTTCTAGATTGAATCTCTCTTTATTCAGTTTCCATTCATTTATTCCTTGTCTGGCCTTCAGGTGCTTTGGAGAATAGTTTGAACCCTTAAAATACAGGCTGAATAGTCAAGATCTTGTTGATGATCCAAACTCTGCCAAGGATCTTGGAATAGTCATCTCTAACGATCTAAGTGCTAGAGCCCACTGCAACAACAAAGCCAAAAAGGTGTTAAGAGTTGTTAACCTAATCTTACGTAGCTTTTTCTTTGGTAATATTACACTAATAACTAGAGCATACAAAACATTTGCTAGACCAATACTCGAATACAGCTCATCAGTCTGGAACCCACATTACATATCTGATATTAACACAGTTGAGCAAGTCCAGAAATATTTCACAAGAAGAGTTCTCCACTCCTCTACTCATTGCAGAATACCTTATGCCACCAGACTCGAAATTCTAGATCTAGAAAAACTAGAAGTACGCTGCCTTCAGTCTGATCTAAGTATGGTATATAAAATCATACATTGCAATGTCCTACCTGTCAATGAATACTTCAGCTTCAACCATAACAACACAAGAGAAAACAATAGTTACAAACTCAAGGTTAATTGCACCAAACTTGATTGCAGGAAATACGACTTCAGCAACAGAGTGGTCAATGTCTGGAATACTCTACCTGACTCTGTGGTTTCTTCCCCAAACTCCCCAAACTTTAACCTTAGACTGTCTACTATTGACCTCACCCCTTTCCTAAGAGGTCTGTAGGGGCCATGCATAAGTGCACCAATGTGCCTTCCATTCCTGTCCTATTGTTTCTTTTCTTTTTTCTTTTTCTTATATGTATCCATGTATTCATAACTAGGTTTTTACTTATGCCTATTATCTTGTAAGCAATTGACAAAAATAAATAAAATAAAAATGTCTTCCCTGGTTCTTCTCTTTACTAGACTAGCCATGCCCATGCAACTCTTCTTCGTGTCTTTTAGTTTTCAGTCCCCCAATGGTTGCTCTTCTCTGCATTCTTTCCAGAATGTCAACATCTTTTTTATAGTGTGGTGACCAAAACTAGATGCAGTACTCTAGATGTGGCTTTATAGAGTGGTATTAGTACCTTACTTGATCTTGATTGTATCCCTCTGTTATTGCAATTTAGGATTGCATTGGGTTTATTTTTATTTTTTTTGTTTTTTGTTTGGCTGTCACTGCACACTGCTGGCACATATTTAGATGGTTGTCCACTAAGATTCCAAGATCCCTCTTACAGTTTTTTAAATTTTGGTGGGTTTGGGAAAGAAACCACAGAGTCAGGTAGTGCATTCCAGGCATTGACAACTCTATTGCTGAAGTCATACTTAACAGTTACTGCTGTTAAGCCAGGTTCCTCTCAGTGTGTATACTTTTGGTTTTTCTTGCCTAAGTGTAAGACTTCACTTTTATCTACATTTAATTTCATTTTGTTAGATAGTGCCCAGTGTTCAAGACTGTCAATATCCATCTGGATCTTGAGCCTATCATCTAGGGCAGGGGTGTCAAACTCAAGGCCCAGGGGGCAGATCCAGCCCACAGGGTGCTTAGATCTGGCCCATTGAATTGCCCTAGAAACAGTGAAGTGCCAGCCTGTGGTGCTTCTGCCAATGAAAATGGTGCTTGTGAGAGCCATGCACAGCTCTCCTGAGCTCCGTTTTTGATGGCAGAGGGTTGCAGGAGACAGTTGCAGCCGAAAACAGAGCTCAGGAGCCCATCACAGGCACCTCCGACATGAGTGATGTCAAGTTCACAATGCCTACCTGAACTATGCCCCCCCTGAGATAAAGCACAACCATGATGCGGCCCTCAATTAAATCTAGTTTGACACCCCTGTTCTAGGGTGTTAGCTATTCTTGCCAGCTTATTTGGTATGTTCCTCTTCTGCAAATTTGGTATGTTCCTTTTCTATTCCCTCATCTGAGTCATTTATGAAGATATTGAAGAGTACTGGGCCTAATACGGAAGCTTATAGTACCCCACTGCTTCAGTGGTGGGATGCTACAGATTCAGCCCGGTTCTATAGAACCGGTAGCTCTGAAGAGCAGCAGATACCGAACCGGTTTGGTGCAATGACCTTTTGCTCATTTGTTTGGTCCAACTGCCTACCTGGGCTCTTGGCTGTCCTTTATTTCCTATTTTTTCAACCTCAGCTGGTTTGTGCAGCACAGCTTGTCAGCTGTCTGGGTGGCACAGCTGATTTTTTTTTTTTTGAAAACTTATACATGTATGCATAGCATCTCATCACACTCATTGCACTCTCACCAAACCAGTAGTAACACCAGTTGAATCCCACCCCTGCACTGCTTACTTCCCTCCATGTAGATGAGATGAATGTTAGAAGGAGATGTTAGAAGGAGATGAATATAGTGAGCAAGGAGACGAACATTTTCTCTCTCAGCCCAACTCTCCCAACACATAACACTTATGACAGCTCAGAAATTTAGATTTGCAGACAAATTTTCATAAAGCAACTAACTCTTTGTACAATGCTGATATTAACAAATAACCAAGGTTATTTTATTCTACTAGATTCTAAATATCTGAACTTTGTTCTTGTTCTAGGTCACTGAGTTGAAGTCACATAATTTATTTTATAAATTCCCTTCACTAAATGATAATTCTCAAGAAAAGAGAAGTTATGTTAATAGATTGTGGAGAACATTACACCTTTATGGACAGAGAAAATGCAATGAACAGGAAGAATTCAAGTTGATAGATGCATTCGTGACCATAACTTCAACTGGTCCAAAGTCACCTAGTTGGTTTTTCATGCCTAAGACTAGAGTAGAATTTACAGGCCACTACATTAATTATTACACCAAACTGGGTCTCTAAGTAATGCTAAGACTGTAATCCAGTGTGGATGATGATGATGATGATGATGATGATGGCAATTGTGGTGATGGTGATGATGAACAGGCAGAGTTCAAGTTAATAGATATGGTGGGCACCATATCTCCAATTGGCCCAAAGTCACCCAACTGGTTTTTCATGTCCAATACTGGAATGGACCTCAAAGTTTCATATTCACAGTAACTACTGTGTCAAATTGGATTTCTAAGCAATGCTATGACTATAGTTTAGAGAGGAGGAGGAGGAAGAGGAGGAGGAGGGGGATGAAGAATCTATTTCTTCAACATCTTCATTCTCTAACATAGTGACTAAATTAGTAGACCAGCAAAATACTGTGGACATAATATATTTAACTTTCAGCAAGGCATTTGACAAAGTAGACCACAACCTACTTCTTAGTAAGCTAGAAAAAAATGGAATAGATAGCACCACCCCTAGCACCTCAACTGGCTGACAAACCGTACTCAATGAGTAGTCCTTAATGGATCTAAAACTACATGGAAGGAAGTAAGCACACAAGGTGTGCCACAAGGTTCTGTTTTAGGCCCAGTACTCTTCAATATCTTCATTAATGACTTAGATGAGGGAATGAAAGGGGAACTTACCAAATTTGTAGATGATATTAAGCTGACAGGAATAGCTAGCACCCAAGAAGATAGGCTAGATAGATTCAGATGGATCTTGACAGACTAGAACACTGGGCCATATCTAATAAAATGAAATTCAATGTAGAGAAAAGTAAAGTCCTAATCTTAGGCAAGAAAAACCAAAAGTACAGGTATAGACTGTGTGAAACCAGGCTCAATAGCAGTAACTGTGAGAGGGATCTTGGAGTCTTAGTGGACAACTAGCTAAATATGAGCCAACAGTGTACAGCAGCAGCCAAAAAAGCTAATGCAATCCTAATTTACATTAACAGAGGAATACAATGAAGATTGAGTGAGGAACCAATACCACTCTATAAAGCCTTAATCAGACCACACTACATCCAGTTTTGGTCGCCACATTATAAAAACGATGTTGAGACTTTAGAAAAAGTACAGAGAAGAGCAAGGATGATTAGGGGATTGGAGACTAAAACATATGAAGAACAGTTACAGAAACTGGGCATGGCTAGTCTAGTGAAGAGAAGGACCAAGGGAGACATGGTAGCCATATTACAATATTTGAGGGGCTGCCACAGAGGAGAGGGGGTCAAGTTATTCTCCAAAGCACCTGAAGGCCAGTTAAGTAATAATGGATGGAAACTGAACAAGGAGAGATTCAACCTGGAAATAAAGAGAAATTTTCTGACAGTGAGAGCAATCAACCAATGGAACAGCTTGCCCTCGCAAGTTGTGGGAGCGCTATCACTTGAGACTTTCAAGACACCCCTGTTGTAGGGTGTTAGCTATTTCTGCTAGCTTAGTATCATTTGCAAATTTGGTGTGTTCCTCTTCTAATCAACCAATGGAACAGCTTGCCTTCAGACCTTGTGAGTGCTTTCATCACTGGTGGCTTTCAAGAAGAAATTAGACTGCCATCTGTCAAAAATTGTGTAGAAGTTAGCTTCACCTTTCTAAGTGCCAATATGATGTACTCAATAAAGTGGTTCTTGAACCTGAACAATTTGTCAGAGTCATGATTTCTCGGAGTTCATTACTCAGAACAATGACAGCAAGCTAGTTAACTAGTTCCTGCACTGTGGGATAGTTAAAATAATAGGATTTCCCCACTCCCCCTGTGTCTTTTAGGTCATATGGGCCAATCAAGTCACCCACAGTTTCCAGCTCAGCTCCGACAGGTGTCCGTTGACATGGCCTTGGTCCACATGCCAGCTGGTAAATGTTTTAACTCAGCTGAGGCACACAATATTACAGTCAAGAAGAACACTAGAACCAGTGTCCTCCAGATCATTTCTAATGTATTCACATTCTTGTGACAGTTGAAGATTTCATTCAAAGTTTGAGCTTGATTTTTCAATAGAAGAGATCCATTTGAATTTAGATTGGTTGAGTTTACCAGGCTCAGGACCAATATTTGAAACTGAAGAACTCTAACATGAAGAAATGGAGGAGCAGGAGAAGGACAAGCAGAAGGAGCAGGAGCAGGGGGAGCAGGAGACGAACAGGAAGATGAGGAAAGGGGAAGGGGAAGAAGAAGAAAGAGGAGGAGAGTGGGAGAGGAGGAGGAAGAGGAGGAGAGAGGAGGAGGAGGAGGAGGAAGGGGGATAAACAATATCTATTTTGAACAATATGATATAATATTTTTGCATAAGAAATCAGAATATAGAAGGAGCAGTAATCCTCTTGCTTTGATGTAGCTACATTTGCAACACAAGCCTGAGTATACACCAGGCTGACTAGCTGATAAATGTATAGCATACTTTGTTTCATGTAAATTATTTCCTGGTATACCATGTGTTAAATAGATATTTTGGTGAATGAAGACAGTATTGGATGTACTTGACTGTATTGAATTGCTTTTCACCTTTTGTATGACCCTTTTCAAAAACATGGTTCTGAAACTGTTGATAAGTTTCCTCTTTGTGTTCCCAGCAGGTAAGAACAGCTATAGTTTGTTTTTAGGTAGAGGTGCATTTTTTGTGTATTTCCCCCCCACCCACACTTTTATTTTTATTTATTTATGTATTTTTTTTAAATTAATGTAGGCATTACCTCAGAAATTACAATTACTCAGTCTGCTGCTCAAGTGAAAAGACCAGGAGAAAGTATGTGGTTCACCTGTGCAGTTTCTGAATTTTCTCTCACAAGCTGTGGAAAAAGCTGGATCCGTCAGGTTTCTGGAAAGGAACTGGAATGGATTGCAGACATCTGGCATAATGGAGGCACTGCTTATAGCACTATATTTCAAAGTCGGGCCATCATCACAAAAGACAATTCTAAGAGCCAAGTATACTTGCAGCTCAATACTTTAAAGGCTGAAGACACAGCTGTATATTATTGCATAAGACACAGTGAGAGGAATCTTCTTACAAATGGATCAAAAAACCCTACTTTTCAAATTTAAGCACAGTCATTCTCATTTGTGTGTTATTATTTCATTTTTGTGTCTTATTATTTCAGGAAAGGAACCTGTGGTTCTTTCTTGAACCACAAAACTAAAACTTGCCATAATATTCTCACCCCAAGATTTCTTTTAAAATGTAACTGTCAAGTTGAGCCAAGAAAAGTCACTCAGAACAAAACTGAACTGCCTTATTCCATCTTTCTTTCTTGTCTCTTCCAGAAAGAGCAATTTTTCTCAAGATGGATCTTGACAGACTGGAACACTGGGCCCTATCTAACAAAATGAAATTCAATGTAGAGAAGAGTAAAGTCTTACAGTTAGGCAAGAAAAACCCAAAGTACACATATAGAGTGGGTGAAAACAGACTTAATAGTAGTAACTATGAGAGGGATCTTGGAGTCTTAGTGGACAATCAGCTAAATATGAGCCAACTGTGTGCAGCTGCAGCCAAAAAAGCCAATGCAATCCTAAATTGTATTAACAGAGGGATACAATCGAGATCAAGTGAGGTACTAATACCACTCTTTAAAGCCTTATTTAAGACCAGAACTAGAGTTTTGGTCACCACACTATAAAAAAGATGTCGAGACTCTAAAAAAAGTGCAGGAAAGAGCACTCAGGATGATTAAGGGACTTGAGGCTAAAAAATATGATGAATGGTTACAGGAACCGGGAATGGCTAGTCTAGTGAAGAAAAAAGACAAGGGGAGACATGATAGCAATGTTTCAATATTTGAGGGGCTGCTACAGTGAAGAGGGGGTCTAGCTATTTTTCAAAGCATCTGAAGGCCAGACAAGGATTAATGGATGGAAATTGAACAAAGAGAGATTCAACCTGGAAATGAGAAATTTTCTGAAAGTGGGAACAATCAATCAATAGAACAGCTTGCCTTCAGATGTTGTGGGAACTTTATCACTGGTGGCTTTCAAGAAGAGATTGGACTTTCATTTATCAAAATTGCTGTAAGCTCTCCTGCTTGGGTGGATGACCTACAATGTCCCTTCAAACTCTATTAATTGGTTAAATTAGGCAGTTTCTGGAGAGAGGGCTGGAATGATTAGTTCAGCAACAAACAACCAGTATTCTCCAGTCATCCAAGGGAGATTCTCTGCCTACAAAAAACAATTCTCGAGAAGAAGGTAGAGCCTCCTCGCTGACAGACCATAGATCGCATTTCTCTGCGGCTATGGTCCATGCTCTTTCATTGGAGAGCCCTGATCACTATGATTAGGGGCTGAAGCTGCTTTGGAGGGATGGAGGAGTAAGGGGAAGCCACAAGCCAGGTCGAAGGGAGCCGCATCTCTCCCCCTGGGCTTGGTCTTTTTCCCCCCGAAGATGACTGCAGCAGTGGTTTAAAATGGCCACCCTGAAGAGGAGGACTCAGCTGGATTAAGATTTGTGAAGGAGGGAAGAAAGAGGTGGATAACATCTGGACCAGGACAACTGGGCAATACAACTAAACAAAAGTACCCTGGGATTAAGGTAATATGGGATTTTTAAGAAAAGAAAACTGAGCAGCAAAATTACAAAGGGACAGGAAAAATTTTTTTTGACAGCTAAGCGGGGCTTCGAACCAGGAAAGGAAGAAGCTGGAACTAAAGATTTAACTAAATTGGACTAAAATATTTTGGCAATAAACAGGCATAAAATAAAGCTGAACTTAAGATTGTCAAAAAATAATAATAATAAAGTTTACAAATTGGAGGCTGGATTGTGTTGGAATATTGAGGTTCGAAAAACCCTAAATAAAAAAAATAGGGGGAAAAGGTGAAGACTTTTTATAATGGAGAGTGCCACTTTTTGACAAAAACTTGAGCTCAAACAAGGGAAAGCATCCTGTTTCTGAATGAACTTGTGTGGATATAACATTAAAGAAATATCGAAACAAAGTAAGAATCCTAGAAAGTGAAAGCAGAACCAGAATAAAGAAAAAAGCAAGGAAAGACTGACTGTGCAATTGATTGATGTTTTTGGTATAGACCCTGGCTGGAACAATTAAGAACTTTAGAAAATTGAAAGAAGAAAGAAGGAAAGTAAACATGTTTTTTTGTGGTCTTTAACGATCATAAAATACAAGAGTATGTAATGATGATATTTCTTCGGGAATTAAAAATGGAACTTAAAAATATGAGAGAATTACTATAGGAAAGAGGTGAAACACTTTGTTCTGTGTTAGAAAAATGGAAATGGTGATTGAAGAACAAAAAGAAAGAGCTTCAGAGGAGGAGTTGACTCAAGAAGAAGACATTTTAAATAGACAATTAACACAAAGAACGCTGCAAAGAAGTGGAGAAAGAAGGAAGGTTAAAAAGTTGAGACTTAAGAAGGCAATCAAAAGGGGGAATACCTGTGAAATTGGGAAAGACAGAAAGACCCAGCAAAAAGGGGGAAAGGAAGATATTAAGAAAAAGAGGGATATAAACTGGAATGAGAAAAGATATGGGGTGTTGTGTCTTTGGGACTGGTTGGGGTTTCCAACCAGGTCCATTCTTTAAGCAGGAGCACCAGCAGCTCCCATTGGCTGGCTCCGTTTGACAGTCGGCTATATAAAGCCGGCTGTCAAGCCAAACCAGTTGTTGTTCGCTAGCTAGTCTGCCTGTTAGCTGGCAGACGCGACAACCATCGTTCTTTGAATAAAGCCTTGTTGATTGCATGCTCTGGTCTAAGCCTCTCCTTTCCTTCAAACTACAACACTGGCGACGAGGATGGGATCGGAAGGCTAGCCAGAAGCGTTTTGTTCAAAGAACTAGAGCCGCAGCCGTTTCGCTCACCGAGCCTCGGACTCAGACTCCTGTCATCAGGAAGTGAAAGTGCGAGCGTTAGAGCCGCTCGAGTTAGAATCGCCGCAGTTAGTGAAGGCCGGGCGCTGTCAGTGAGAGTCGCGAGAGTTAGAGCACCACGGCTAGTGAAAGTCGGGCGCTGAAGCCGCAGCTGCCCGCGCTCGCAAAAAGGGCGCAAAATTCAAAAGGCTGTCACTAAGCTGCAGTCACTAGAGCAAGTTACGGCGCTGAGAGCCTCAGCCACCACAATCACAAAAGGGCGTGAAATTTGAAGCGTTGTCAGTCACGGCGCTCTAGCCACAGCCGCCAAACGCTTGCAAAAGAGCGCGAAAATACAAGCGCCTTATTGAAGGCTAGAGTCACTGAGCAAGCCTAGGGCGCTGTAGCCACAGCCGCCAACGCTCACGGTTAGCGTTAAACCAGGACCACAAGCACCCAGGGAGACAGACCAGTCTACCAAGAGACTGAGGGGTCCAAAAATGAACGTCAACTCAGCATTCCCACCATTCAAACCCGATGAGGAAAAATGGGATTCGTATAAGAATCGCTTCAACCACTTTATCGATGCCATCGGATTGGCAGATGCTATGGAGCAGAGGAAGAAATCCTACTTCCTCAGCTACTGTGGGGCTGCAGTCTACGACACCGCCACAGCACTCCTGGCCCCATGAGAGATCAGGAACGTCCCATGGCCAGAGCTGATGGAAACGCTTTCCAACCACTACTCGCCAAAACCGTCCCAGATCGCTAGACGTTTCGCCTTTAGAATGAGGAAGCAAGCCGAGGGGGAATCCATCAATCAATACATGCAGCCCTGAGGACAGCAGCTCTACATTGTGAGTTTAAGAACTATTTGGACGATATGCTGCTCGACCAACTCGTCTGTGGGGTAAGAGATCTAAGGCTCCAAAGACGTTTGTTGGCCAGAAAAGATTTAAATCTTCCCCAGGCCGTTGAGGAAGCCTTAGCTGCTGAACTCTCAGCCCAATCAGCAGCTGAGATCCAGGGCACTGCACCCAAGCCCAGCACTTCCACCGTCCACTCTGAAGAAGTGGTGAGCGAAGACGACCCTGCAGAATACTCCGACATTCATCGTCTCAAGCCGATGAGACAGCCGCAGGTAGGAGCGAGGCAAAGAAACAACAGTAGCCCAAAACAAACTCTTTTGTGCCTGACCTGTGGAGGTTCCCATTCCCGGGCATCTTGCAGGTTCAGAAACGCCAGCTGCCACAACTGTCACAAGAAAGGTCACCTCGCAAGAATCTGCCAGGCAGCGCGCACTTCTCCACAAAAATCTTCTTTTTCTCCTGTTTCCCGAAGGCAAGTAGAAAACTGCTATACTTGCTACCAAGCTAACCACACATTTTACACCCCCAATAAAATTATACTTTCTGTCTTATTAGAAGGTAATCCCTGCCGCATGGAGGTAGACACGGGGTCAGCGCTCTCAATCATTTCCTGGGACACACTTATGTTGGGTATAATAATGATACACCAACTAAGTTTGGGTGAATAAAT
>NW_020769458.1:889594-926301 GCF_900518735.1 Pseudonaja textilis
TGCTGCTGCACATTCTGTTTTTGGGGGTTTGTCCCCAAACACTAACAACTTAAGAAGATCCAGCCCAGACTGACAAGGAACCAGCTTCAAAAGTGCCATCTCACCTTGAGAGACTACCAAGGAAAGAACATCCCCGTCCTCGGAAAAGGCAAGTTCCTCGTTAAATTCCAAGCCTTCAAAGGCCATCTGCCTTTAGTGGTTCTTAATGGTGCCCTCCCTAGTCTTTTGGGGTTGGATTGGTTCCCCTCTCTCGGCCTTAGTATAAAAGGAGTCCATGCTGTCTCAACTTCTGATGTTGACTCCTTATTCTCAGACTACTCCGACGTTTTTAGTAGCGAGTTAGGCTGTTATAATGGCACTCCCATCTCCTTCTCAGTAGACCCCCAGGCAGTCCCCGTTCGCTTAAAACCACGTAGAGTACCCTTCGCCATCCGCCCCAAATTGGACGCGGAACTAGACAAGCTACTCAAACAAGGGGTGATTGAACCCACTGATTTCGCTAAGTGGGAGACCCCCATAGTCACCCCACTAAAAAAAGATGGTAATTTAAGAATTTGTGCTGATTACAAGATGTCAATCAACCGTTATCTACAGGTTAGCGCATATCCTGTCCCAGTCATTCAGCACCTGTTACACACATTCGAACCTGGCACCATTTTCGCCAAACTGGACATGTCACAGGCATACCAACAGTTCCCTGTGGATAATCAAATGGCTGACTTACAGACCATAGTTACACACAGAGAGGCATTCAAATGTAAACGTCTCCAGTTTGGCGTAAGTGTAGCCCCAGGTATTTTTCAATCACTGATGGAGCGAATTCTCCAAGGTCTCCCTGGCGTAGTGCCATATTTCGATGACATTTTAGTCTCAGCCAGGGACAGACCCCAACTCATCCAGAGAGTCAGGGCAGTATTAGAGAAGTTCAGGCAGCATGGCCTCAAACTAAAACGGGAGAAGTGTGCCATCGCCACTAGACAGGTGGACTTTCTAGGATACAGGCTAGATGCCTCAGGCATCCACCCGGTGGAATCTAAAGTCAAGGCCATCCACGAGGCACCCACGCCTACCAACAAAACCGAGTTACAAGCCTTCCTGGGGTTATTGAATTTCTACGCTTCATTTCTCCCACACAAAGCGTCAGTCGCTGAACCGTTGCACAGACTCTTAGACAAAAACACACCATGGCACTGGGGACCCAAAGAAAACCATGCATTTAAGGCAGTCAAATCTCTACTCACCTCTGAGGCTGTCTTAATCCAATTTGACCAAAGCCTCCCCTTGGTCCTAGCCGCAGACGCCTCCCCTTTTGGGATAGGAGCTGTCTTAAGTCACAGACTCCCCAATGGCTCCGAGGCACCAATTGCCTTCTTTTCAAGAACCTTCTCAGCGACTGAACGTAATTACAGCCAAATTGATAAGGAGGCCCTGGCTGCAGTAGCAGCAGTCAAAAAATTCCACGAATTTCTATTTGGGCACCAATTCGAACTCATTACCGATCACAAGCTGCTTCTAGGATTATTATCAGGGGAAAAGCAAACCCCACAGATATTGTCGCCCAGGATGACCAGATGGACCTTATTCCTGGCGGCGTACTCGTACAAACTGGTCTATTGTCCCGGAAAAAATCTAAACCACGCTGATGCCCTCAGCCGCTGTCCCTTGCCAGCCCCAGTCGAGGACCCAGCTCCTGTGCATGCCATCTTCGACGTAAACGAGCTCAAGCTGCCAGTGACTGCGGATGACATCACATCACATTCCAAAAAGGACAGAACAATCGCCCAGGTTCTGGACTGGGTAGGGAGGGGGTGGCCGGAAACTAACTATCCAGTTGATTTCACCCCATTTAAAACTTGCCAGCAGGAGTTTTCTAAGTTGCAGGGATGCCTGTTGTGGGGTACCAGAGTCGTCATCCCAACCACCCTTCGCATACCCATCCTGAAGGTGCTACACGAGGGCCATCCAGGCATCGTTCGGATGAAGGCGTTGGCTCGCAGTTACGTCTGGTGGCCCGGGATGGACGATCAGATCGCCAAGTGGGTAAGCTCGTGTTGACCCTGTCAGGAATCTAGGGCAGCCCCGCCAACCACCACACCCACCAAGTGGGAAAGTGCCAATGCCCCGTGGTCACGGCTTCACATCGACCTGGCCGGACCAATGCACGGCAAGACTTCCTTGGTGGTCGTGGATTCATATTCAAAATGGATAGATGTGGCCTTACTTCCCACGACCACCACCCAGGCAGTTGCTAAAGCCCTGACTCGCCTTTTCGCAACTCACGGACTTCCTGACACACTGGTCTCCGACAATGGCCCCCAGTTCACTTCGAACGAATTTAGCAGGTATGTCACCAATCTGGGCATCAGACACGTCCTCACGGCCCCTTTCCACCCTGCTAGCAACGGGTTGGCTGAAAGGGCAGTCAGGTCGGCCAAGGAGGCGTTGGCCAGGTTCGGCCAAGAGGATTGGCATTCTAAACTGTCTCGTTTCCTCCTGAGCCAGCATACCACACCGTGCACGACCACAAACAAGTCCCCAGCCAAACTGTTAATGGGGAGACGCCTGGGGACCACTTTAGACAGGCTACACCCCCACTACTGCCCAGACACCCCTTTGGGGTCTGACAGTCTGGTCAGAGATTTTGCATTACAGGACCTAGTCTTTGCTAGGAATTTCGCGGGGGATCCGCTGTGGGTGCCGGGGAAGATCGTGGCTGTCACGGGTCCGAGATCCTATCGGATCCAGCTCGAAGACGGTCGTGTGTGGTGGAGGCACCTGGACCAAATAAGGAGGCGACGGAGCAGTCTAACCAGCTCGGAGCCATGCCCACTGGACAGTTTTCAAGTTCCCCACCAGAGTCCAGTCGAGTGCTACCAGAGGGATCAGCCATTCCCCACAGAGCAGAGGGAACCGGCAGTAGACCGGGACTGCCAACCTGAGACTCCACCGCTACCACCCAGCTTGGTCACCGGCCGTTCAGACAGAGACTGTTCTCCGTACCAGCCCGAAGGCAGGGACTCTTCCGGGGTCCATGATCCTGCGCCGAACCAAGCTCACTCCCCAACGCCCTCTAGCCAGGGCTCTGCGAACTTGTGGCCACTCAATGACTCCCCTGGGCTACGACGCTCCGGTCGCCAACACAGACCACCGGCGTATCTCAAGGACTATACATGTTCCCATCTAGGGGGGAGGGGTGTTGTGTCTTTGGGACTGGTTGGGGTTTCCAACCAGGTCCGTTGTTTAAGCAGGAGCACCAGCAGCTCCCATTGGCTGGCTCCGTTTGACAGTCGGCTATATAAAGCCGGCTGTCAAGCCAAGCCAGTTGTTGTTCACTAGCTAGTCTGCCTGTTAGCTGGCAGACGCGACAACCATCGTTCTTTGAATAAAGCCTTGTTGATTGCATGCTCTGGTCTAAGCCTCTCCTTTCCTTCAAACTACAACATGGGGAAAAGAGGGGGAGGAGAAGCAGTAAGAAACAGGTACATGAAATAAAGAAATACAGAAATAGTAAAATCTTGAAAAGAAATGGTTTTTTCAGAGATAATGGTTGATGAATTAAAAAGGTGATTCTGCAGGGTGACAAGGGGTAATAAGAATATTTCTGCAATTAAAAATATTTAGAAAATAGGGTAATATAGATACTGATAACTTTTATTAAAAATTAAGGGTGGAAAATATGCTGCAGAATCCAAATGAAAAGATGTAATGATTATTATTGTAACTTCTTAAAAATAATGGTTTATTGGGAATCAAGATGAGGGGGAAAAGGTATATTTTAACCACCGAAGTGTAACAGTCAAAGCAGTAAAAGGGGGGAAACCTATACTTTTTCTTTTTTTTTCTTTAGTGTTAAAACTTGTATTAATTTAGAATTTATAAAAAGAATGTGTGATGGAAAGGGAATATGACAGACTAAAGAACCGACTTATTTAATAAGTCAATATAGTCTATTAAAAGGAAGGCGAGACATTGGCAACCTATTATTATTGTTGTTATTATTGTTGTTGTTGTTATTATTATTATTATTATTGTTATTGTTATTATTATTATTAGGCAAACACATATTGTTTATCTTTATTTTTAAAATAAATATTAAAGGATTATATTTGAAATAATTGAAATGAAACAAAAAGATGTTTCGATTGAGATTAATGAAAGAGGCTAGAATTAATGTGTTTGTTTCTCTCCTTACTAAAAATTTGGAATGGAAAAGGTAATAATAGAATTAGGTATATATGAATGTATAATTGCTGTCGTATTTGTATGTAAAGGTGATGACCCGGAAATATGTTGTCCACTGAAAAGAGATTTTTGTTTTTATGTGAAAAACTGAATAAAATTTGTCAAAAAAAAAAAAGCAATTCTCAATTCTATCTGCAAATGAACAAGCTGAAGTAAGAAGACACAGGAATCTGTTACTCTGCCAGTGGTACACAGTAATGAAAGCCTATCCTTAACTCATGTAAAACTCTTTCCTTCTCTAAACATTGGATGTTCCAGGAGGTGGAGCTCATGTTCCATCATGCTGTTTTGCAGAAAAATGTTCAGATTCCAAAAATAGAAGAAGCCACAAAAAGACAATAAAAATAGAGCAGGAAACATTGGTTCACCATGTGAAGTAGAAAGAGTAGCCACAGAGCTAAAAGACATTGATTGATTGCTTATTCATTCTTTTTTTTAAGATCTTCTGTCTATTACTTAGTTTTGGCTGCACATAGTGTATAGTTTTCAGGAGTTTTTTTTTTCCTGACACCAACATGGATTGAATTATCCGTGAAAAAATTCAAGCAAAGATCTGTACTACACATCCAGTACAGAAATGGGTGTTTTCTAGATCAGGTTTTGGAGTGCTTTGCCAGGGGCCATACCCTCAAATCAGGCAGCTATCAGAATCAAGGAGGGATGAATCATTCCTGCCCAAATTCATTTATTTCTCCGATTTAAATTCCATCTTTAGCAAGCCAGAAAAGAGCTCCATTCCTCAACAAATGCTCAATTCAAAAGTACTTAGAAATCTCTGATTCCTCCCATTCTTGACCAGCATGTCAGTAAAGAACTCATTCCTCAGTGGGCACTAAGTTTAGGAGCACTCTATTCAAAAGTGCTCAATGATCTGCCACTCTATCCATCCTTATTAGAAGGTAAGTCAGTGGGGCTCACCAGTACCAGGGGGCTCAACAATCATCCTTGCAGGGTGGTGAGACAGTGAGATTCATCCCATCCTTGCAGGGCAGTGAGCACCAGGAGCTTTGAATCCGTCTTCAGACATTTGCAGCCAGGGTGTGAAACAGATTGCTTCCCCCCTGCCGCCCGTCCTTCCCTCTTCCCTCTTCACTAAATTGCTATTCCAGACTTCCTCTTTAAAAGGACATTAACTTTGAAATTTCAGTAAGTAGAGAAGTATTGTTATAACTGAATTCCTATAAAGATTAGATGCAATCTTATTTCCTGTGATAGAAGCAGAAGTATATTGAAGCCAGGATCAAATGCTCAATACAAATCTGAGTCTACATAGTAAAAATATAAACTGTTCAAATTGCGAGTGCAAGACTATCTTTATTTCTCTTTCTCTTAAAAGCAACAGACTTTGAAAGTGTATTTAAATTAACTAGGAGGGGCTAGAAATCCCATTCATCAAGGGAAAACAAAACAAAAAGTTTCCTGTTGCCTCCCAGTGAATTGTTCTGTTTATCTCTGATGAAGAAGGGGCCAGAGATCTCCCCTTCAACATCTTTGCATCTTTACTATCTCAAAAACTCAATCTACAATACAAGAAAGAGACTGTAAACCCTTGCTCATTGATTGTTTTCAAACAGCCCAGGAAAAGAGACCTCCTGCCAGTTTATCAAGGGTTATAAACCTATTCTCAGATATCAGCAACAGCTAAGCAAAACAAAGCAAAGCAATAGCCCATTACTTACCAACTCTCAATACTTCATTACTTTAATTATCTCAAAAATTTCTTTAAAATAATTATTTTTTATCAAATGATCAATTGATTTATTGTTTTTATTGCTTAGTATGATTGAGTGTTTAGTGCATAAAGTGTAATTACTGGATATCTGATTAGTAAAATCAGTGATTTAGTGAATTTAATTCACCAGTGTGTTTAGTAATTACTGTAATAAATTAGGCTGTTTGTTGCTTAGCAAAATTATTTGATTAGAGTGATTTGAATAACCAATTGATTGATTGATCTTTAGTAATAAGCAACCTTACTTTGGATTTGTTTGCTAGCATATCAATTAACATTTATTAATTACCAACATTCATTAAGTAACTATCTACCTATCAAATTAACTAGCTATTGTAATTGATTACTGTACTATTGCCATTGACCATGCCAGCCAAAAACTCCAAACCAAAACAAAAGGAAAATATCTCTACCGATGACCTCCCAGACTCCTGCACATGTTTCAAATGTCCTGAAATCATACATGAAAGCAAAATTTGCATCAAATGCCACCTATACAATAATCTAGTCCACCCTGCCTGCTTAAACATAAACAAAAGCCTAGCTGATATGGATAGAAATTCAGATACCTTCTTTTATCTGTGTCCATCATGTTCTCCTAAGCTAAACAAACTGAGTACCCTACCTGACAGAGTTGAAAGCATAGAATCACTCATTCACTCAATAGAAGAATGCTTAGCAACACATTTTGAAACAACTATACAAGCAAGCCTAATTTCTCTCGGAAAAAAAAATACAGCACAGATAAGTGAGTTCCTATCAGCTCAAAATCAAATCTCACAACAACCACAACCACTACCTCAACTACAATCAAAACTACAACCAAAAATAACCACCAAACTAGAGCCACAAACAATTACTATCCCTTCAAATAATTCCATGAATAATATCTCCTTACTCATCAGAGACACCATGGAATGTGAACAGAAACATCCAAATGCCATCTTATTTGGTCTTGAGGACACCAATAAATCAGATGACATCACCAAGGTTCGTGATATCATAAGCAACTCAAATACAACAAACATCTCTCCTGAAGATATCATTGAAATAACCAGAGATGGCCATGGGCACAAATACACTGATGGCTCTGTGGCCACAAGATTTTGTAGAGTTGTATGCAAAAATGAGTCCAGCAAATGCATATTCATTCATACAATAAATGCCATTGCAAAAACCAATCCCAACCACAAAAAAACTTTGCTCAAGAGCAGACTTATCCACACTGCAAAGAATCCACTCCCATGAACTCCACGCAGAACTCAAAAACCATCTAGACAATGGAGAAAATGACCTTTACATTGACTACAGAGCTGATTGCATCAAAAGTAAGTCACACAACCCACAACTCTGCATCCAACCCCACCCCATCCAATCCAACATTACTCAAAACTAGTCATGCATGCCCCTAACTACCTCTATTCCAACCACAACTGGCCTTAAATGCAAGCTACTCAATGCAAGAAGGCTTGTAAATAAAATACCTGAATTTCTCCTCTTACTAAATACGGTTAAATTTGACATTACATTTGTCTGTGAAACATGGTTCAATGCATCACTCCCTGACTCCATTACCACAGTAAGAGACTATCATGTTTACTGATCAGATCATGAAATCCGTAGATGAGGTGGTGTTGCTGCCTTCTATAAAAAGTCCCTACATCTAAAAAACATCCAAGTTACCCAGGAGCTTGCTATTCCTGATACCATTGTCTGTGAATTGTCCTTAAATATCACATTTCGGTTCTTACTATGTTACAGAGCCCCTGATTATGACATTGAACATGCAAACAAGCTAAATACACTACTAACATGGGCAGCATCCTGCCCACACACTTTTATCTTTCTTGGTGACTTCAATCTACCTCATATTAACTGGACCCTTAATGAATGTACAACTGAACCCACACATGCAACCTTCTACAATGCAGTAACAAATTTGGGACTAGAACAACTACTAACCAACAACACTAGACTTAACAACTGCTTCAATCTCATCTTCTGCAATAGTTTGAATTCAATTTACAGAATACAAATTAAAGAACCCTTTTCCAATAGTGACCACAATATGATTGACTTTTGTCTCAACATATGCCCACACAAAAATCATCACAATGATGTAATCCCCAATTATAACTTCAAAAAAGGCAACTATGATCTTATAAAAAATAATCTCTCATCCCTTGATTGGCAATTTCTATTCTCTGGATGAAATACTGTAGAAGGCCATTACAACATATTTTTAATTGAAATCAAAAGAGTCATCGAACTATATGTACCATTAACAACTCCCAAAACCAGAAAAAAAATTGCCCAAAACAATAAGGAAGATTCATTCCGGAAGTTCTGGTTTGCAGCACTTCAGCAGCAGGCAGGAATCCACAATCATGCATGTTTTTTGCCTGGGCTCACCACTGGAGTTCCCCGAGCCAGCTGGCTTTGGGCCTAAGCCACCCCATAGAGGTGGTGAAGACAGGGGAGATCCCGGCAGGGTCGAGGGGAGCCGCACCTCTCCTCCTCAGCTGGCTAAACTCTGTTTTCCAAAGGCGGTAAGAGCGGCGGTCAGAAATGGCCACCTCAAAGAAGCACTCATCTGGAAAAGAAAGTGCAGGAGGAAGTTAAGAAGTGAAAGGTCTGGCTCACTGGGATAAGAAGCAACAACTAAAGTATCCTGGAATTTAAACTTTAAAAAAGATACATTGCTCCCAAAGAAGATTTGGAAGCAGCGAATGAAAGTGAAAAGTTAGTTTTTTTTTCCTCACTCTCCTTCCTTACATTGACAGCAGATGAATGAGAAATCAGAAAAACCCGCTTTCGCATCAGCAGGTAGTTAAACTGGAAATTTAAATGCCAAGGGGACAATAAAGATTTCTGAACACCTAAAAAACTTTTTCTTTTTGCTTTAAGTGGGAAGGGAGAGGAAAAGAATAAAGTAATATTTGGCTGGAGGAGGCTGCTTGGAATTTGAAAGAATCAAAAGTTAAATTGTAACAAGACTTCTAAAAGATACATTCTAACTGAAACTTTGAAACAAAATTGTAACCCCAGGAAGAAAAAGTGAAAAAAGAAGAAAGTGAACAGCTTGTGTGTATTTGAGTTACTTGGTGACTTTGGGACTTTTGGAAATTATATTTGAATGATTAAAAACAATTGGGTGGTTGTTTAATTTATTTTTTTTACAATGGCATCACTTGTGGCTGAACTGAAAATGGAATTTAAAAAATATAAAGAAGAGGGACAAGAAGAGAAGGGCTCTTTTGTCTCCATTTTTCATTTCTTAGAAATGGCAATCTGTACCTATGAGAAACTACAAGAAACTGCCCAACAAGAAGATTGGGACAAAGAAGAAGCCATCTTTAATGAACAAGTAACTTTATCTGGGGAAGAAAGGGGAAAGGGGGGAAAGAGAATGGAGAATTTAAGACCTAAAAAAACCAACCAAAAAAGGGAAAATAATGTGAAAAGTGGATATGTTAGAAAGCAACAGAAAAAGGGAACACAGAAGAGGGAAATGGAGGTGAAGAGACAAGGGAGTAAAAAGGGCAAAGTGAAGAAGGAAGGGAGGAAGGAAGGGAAGAGAAGCTACAAAGGTTTAGAACAAGATGTAAAGAAAGAGGACATTTAGAGATAATGGATAAAAATGTAACTGAAAAAGAGATTCTGCAAAGGTACATAAGATTGTATTGTTATACTTGTATTAGAAATAATGTTAGAAAATTGGAATAACATATGATTATAAAATGGGATAAAATACTCAGTGTAATTCAGTGAAACTTTTTTGAATAAAATAAATGAAATGAAATAAATGAGAGAATTGAATTAGGAAGGAATGGGAACATTTTAATTACACAATGTTTTAAAATATAAAGTGAAATGTGGGGGAAGTTACTACGCAAAATTTATAAGTGTTCCCATAGAAGCATGATATCTATTTGCAAAGTAATGTGTAAAATGTTTAAGATTTAAATCAATATTAATTTTAACAATAGAGTTCAATTGGTAGGGATTGTTGTTTTAATTATATTATATATTTATAATTTCTTCTTTTCTTAAAATATAGTGTGTAGCTTTAGAATGTACCAAGCAGAATCTGAATGAAAGTTATGTATTATATTAAGTGTTATAAATTTAGGAGAAAGATATAAAGGCATCATACTCCAATCAGTGATTACAGGAGAAATTTTGTGTTAATGAGAAAAGATAATAGACAGCTGAAACAGGACAGACAAAGGATATAAGTATAATTATTTAAATTGAGATGAAATAAATAAAATAGAATTAAGAGAGTTAAAAGAGGGGAGAAGCTATATAGAAAATGTAGAATGGTAATAAGATATGGAATGGTATATAAAAGTGAGCATGAACTTGAATTTATGTCTATACAAAGAGATGTAACCCGGGATCAAGCTGCTTTCAAAAAAGATGTTTTATGTTTTCATGTTTTATGTTTGTTTAAAAAAAAATGGGAAAAAAAGGAAGCTTCAATCTAAAAAGAAATCACTTTGGCGGAAAAAAAAAATCTGGTCGTGTTGCCAACTTCAAAAGCCAATACAAAAATTTATGCCACCAGATAAAAACTGAATGCACCAATTATCATATTAAACAAGAAGAAAACCTTCTACGCACCAATTCCACCCACGCTTTCTACAATTTTGTAAACAACAAACTAAAAGACTCAAGGTCCATCCCACCCCTGCAAGGACCTAACGGCTGAAAGACTGAAACGACAACACTATTAAAGCCAACCTCTTTAACACATTCTTTGGCTCCGTATTTGTATAAACAGCAATGGATCATGCCCAGTATTTCCTAGTCGAACCACAGAAAACTACAATAATCTAATACATATCAATTTTACAGAAGACAATGTTGAAAAAGCACTACGCAATCTAAAACCATCTCTATCTATTGGACCGGATGGAATATGTGCCTACTTCTTAAAGAAGCAATCTACTGCCATAGCCGAACCTCTAACCATAATCTTTGAAAAATGTTTCAGGAACAGCTCCTTGCCAAAGCTATGATCACATGCCACAGTCATCCCCATCTTCAAAAAGGAAGACCCCAGCCTAGTTGAAAATTACAGACCAATCCCTTTATGCTGCATCACCTGTAGAGTCATGGAATCAATTAATAACCAATCCATTATCTTCCACTTAGAGACAAACTACCTACTCTCTAATAAACAATTTGGTTTCAGGAAAAAAACTATGCTGATGATGTAAAGCTATTTAACACCAACAACAACACCGCTACCCTTTAAAAAGACCTTGAGTGTGTATCAGAATGGTCAAACAAATGGCAACTTCAAATCTCAACAAGTAAATGCTCTGTCCTACGTATTGGCAAAAAAATATATCAGATAATAAAATACAGGCTGAATAGTCAAGACTGTGTTGATGATCCAAACTCTGTCAAGGATCTTGGAGTAGTCATCTCTAATGATCTAAGTGCTAGAGCCCACTGCAACTACATAGCCAAAAAGGCATTAAGAGTTGTTAACCTAATCTTATGTAGCTTTTTCTCTGGTAATATTACACTAATAACTATAGCATACAAAACATTTGCTAGACCAATACTCAAATACAGCTCATCAGTCTGGAACCCATATTACGTATCTGATATTAGCACAGTTGAGAAAGTCCAGAAATATTTCACAAGAAGAGTTTTCCACTCTTCTACTTGTTGCAGAATACCTTATGCCACCAGACTCAAAATTCTAAACCTAGAAAAGCTAGAACTACGCCGCCTTCAGTCTGATCTAAGTATAGTTTATAAAATCATACAACGTCCTACCTGTTAATGAATACTTCAGCTTCAACCATAGCAACACAAGAGCAAACTATAAATACAAACTTAAGGTTAATTGCACCAAACTTGATTGCAGGAAATACAACTTCAGCAACAGAGTGGTCAATGTCTGGAATACTCTACCTAACTCTGTGGTTTTTTTTTCCCCAAACCCCAAAAACTTGTCTACTATTGACCTCACCCCTTTCCTAAGAGGTCTGTAGGGGACATGCATAAGCACCCCAATGTGCCTACCATCCCTGTCCTATTGTTTCTTCTATTTTTTTTTTTCTTATATGTAACCATGTATTCATAAGTATATTTTTACTTATACCTATTATCTTGTAAGCAAATGACAAATAAAAAAAAAAAATTAACATATTTAGATGTTTGAAATGCCAGTTTCCTCATTTGGCATTATCCTTTCAAGGATAGAATAATGGAATTCCTAAAAATGATTGATGCAGTTTCTGATGTAGGAAAATAGTTGTAATTCATTACCTAAATACAGGTGAGAATGCATATATGAATTCCAAGTTGAAGGAGCTTTGAGATATACTATAATTTTTTAAAAAAATATATCTGGAATGGGACTCTTCCAAACAAGGTTGACCTCTATAAAGTAGGAATTTGAAAAATAGATGATAAATTTGCTCAATAAAACTATTTGAAAGTATCACATTCAATTGATACATATCAGGATAAATCTTTACTTCTTCTCAATATTGACCTGTGATTTATACCATTTCATATATGAACATATAGACAGCTTTCAACATCACATTAAGTCTTAATTGCTTAAGTTTGTTTTATTGAATCATTCACCAATAAATCAACAGGAATGTAGTGGGTTTTTTTTTTTCCAAATTCTATCAGAAGATAAGATTTTGTAAGATAAAGCTCACTTCCACAGTGATATAGAGTGGCTAAATTGATATCAGCTGAAAACATCTGCTTTTTAATAAAACTCATTGGTTGAAAATGGTGCTACCAGATAATTTATAATGTTCTACCATAGACCTATACGGTTCTGTTAATACAATGTTACAATCAAATGAAGGAATGTTCCATCTTCTTATATTGTGAGGCAGTAAGAACTTAAACCACTTAAAAGGGAAAACATATGCAAACCACTTCATCATATATTAATTTCTCCCTTTGCTGTAGCTTCATCCACACTTGGCTTCCTGTTTCTTCCAAAAAAACATCTTCAAAGTGAAGAAAAAGGGATCATGAACTGGCTGCCTCTAATTTTCATTCACACGATTTTGAAAGGTATTCTATTGCTGGTCTTTGGTTTTATAGCACAGTTCCTTCTCACAGATTATCTGTAGAGATCAGAAAAATATTCCTGATCTTTAATTATAATAGCTTTTTTCCTTATAGAATAATTCATTTCCATCACTCAATGAACATTTCTCCTTCCTCCAGGTGTCCTTTCTCAGATTACTCTCACCCAATCAAGCCAAGTAAATAAGATTCAAGGGGAATCACTCCAACTCAAATGCTCCATAACTGGGTTTGATATTTACAATCATTATATGCAATGGTCGATGAAGAAGCCTGGTTACCCACTGAAATGGCTGGTACACTATCGTATCCCAAAGTACAGTGCTTATTCTCCCACAATACAAGGAAGATTTACAGCCTCCAAAGATAGTTCCAACTTCTACCTCCAAATGAATGATTTGAAAGTGGAAGACACAGCTGTATATTATTGTACCAGTACAATATCACACACAATAATGGAAAAGAATCACAACAAGGGAAAAATACCCTTCTTGGTCATTTTTCATGTCAATGCAGCAGCTGGCAAGAATATTTATTATTAGAAAGCACTTTTACTAAAGAAAATACATCTCCATGACGAAATTCCATTTCATGCATGAAAAACCAGGGTATGAGTTACCATCTCTTTCCATAACCATCTGTCTGTCTCACAAATCATGCACACTCATCTATAGAACTGTTTGTCAACCTTCTAAAATTTAAGATGTTAGGACTTCAACTCCCAGAATTCTCCAGCCAGCATGAATTTCCCCGAGGATTCTCTCAGTCATGGGGACTGGGAGATAGTTAAGTTTGTCACTTTAGTGTTATTGATGAATTAACTTCTAATCACCATTCTTGTGTCATTAGTATCCTACCAACACAATTATGGACACCTAAACCCACCATTAAATTACATTCAGTTTATCTGCAGATAGTGTTATCCCTAAGTATATACTTTTAGTCAGAAATGTATCCTACTTGGGTGGGGAGTTGGACTGGATAACCTACATGGTCAGGGATGGGATACAAATTTCTTAACAACTGGTTTTGTGGGTGTGGCTTAGTTTGTGGGCATGGCTTGGTGGTAATGTTATTGGCTGGGCATGGCCAACTCAATATCACTGGCACCTCAATATCGAGGCAACATCTCCTTGCCTGGCCTCTTATGACTGTGGGGATGCTGCAACAGTTGTAAGTGTGAACAACAGTCATAAGTCACTCTTTTCAGTGCCATTTTAACTTTAAATGGTCACTCCACACAAGCAAAGTACCAGCAAAGGAAGGGAAAAAGAACTCCAGAAAACTTTCTGAGACAGGATGTTTAGTCCTACCAAGAATGTAATAAGGGTTAACAGAGAGGCAGTTATTTCCTTCCTGCCTTCCTTACAGAATTAGGCCAGTAATTTCTTCTAACAACGGGTTCTCTGAACTGATTAGAATGTTAACAACCGGTTCTAGCGAATAGGTATGAACTGGTAGAATCCTACCCCTGTACACAGATCCTTTCCAACTCTGTTAATCTGTTAAATTTGATGTTTATGAAGGATATATTTTGCATTTTCCTGTCAGAAATATACAAACCAAAACATGCACTTCATTTTTAAAGGCCACTCTTAGACTTCTTAGAAAAAGAACTTCCTTTTGGCCTGAGTCAGTCATCACAGATTTATTAAGGATTCCATTCATCACAATGTTGTGGCTTTTAAACATCTTGATGTTCATCACAACACTACCTTGTAAATTTTTTGGTCTTTTTTTAAATAGTTGTTTTATGAAGAGTAAAATTGTGAGAAGATTAATTTAGTTGATTGCTATAAAAATGGATATCACTTGATCCTACTGGCTTTGATCATTCATTAAATTCATCTAACTGCCTCTTTGCCTTCCAGATGGGGTTTCAAAAATCACTCTCACTCACTCTGATCCAGAAGAAAAAAAGACCAGGAGAATTGACAAGGCTTACCTGTTGTGATGACCCAGAACATGGCACAAAAGCAACACAGCCAGAAGACCAGTATGAGTCACTTTATTGGCACCAATTTTGCCCCCAAAGTCCCATTTACTCTCCAGCCTGGAGAAAATCTCTCCCACAAACCCGCAGCAGCCTCTGGCTGCTGATACTCCAGTCCAAATGCTGTAAGCAGAATGACTGTAATCAATCACTCCAGCAGGGCAAGATAATGAGTCCAAGAAGTGAAGAATCTAGGCAATAATTCCAGCAAGACAAGATAAGCACATAGAAGCGTGACAATAATTCAAACAGTCAGTAGGAATACCAGTAATGCAGGTCATAACTCTCAACACTAAATGAATTCAGCATTTGTTCCTGACAAACGCTCTTCCCAACTGCCTCTCTTTTAAATTCCATCCCTAGGCATGTCTTGTGAAGGTAATCAGGGCCCTTTCCTTCCTTGTAAGCCATGCAACCCATGTTGCTCTCTTCTGTGTTCTTCCCTGTGCAGTCTAGGATGAGGAGGGGGTGGACCTTGGTCTTCATCTGAAACCCCCTCCCTTGTTCTACCTCTCCCCTGTTCTGCCCAGCCTGACTTTTCCCTTCCCAAGTTTCTCCACAGCCAATGGAGCCATTCTCCTGCTGTCTGTGAGCTGTTCATCTTGCCCCTCAGATTCAGACTCCGATGGGGGAATGACACCTGTTTTATGTCAGGATTAGATCTAAACAACTATGGCATACATTGGATCAGGACATTTCCAAGGAAGGATCTGGAATGGTTGGTTCAATAGTCTTCAACAACAAAAAAACACCAGCCATCCAAGGGAGAACCTCTGCCTTCAAAATCAATTCTCAATTCTCTTTGTATACTAACAATCTGAAGCAAGGTGTCTCTTACTGCTCTAAAGATACAGTGCTGAAAGTCTAACTTTAACTCATGTAATAACTCTTTCCTTCTCTAACCCTTGGAAGGCTATTCCTGGAGATGGAGCTCATGTGCCACCATGCTGTTAGTTAGAAAAATGTTCAGAATCCAAAAATAGGGAGGGGGGTGGAAACCTCAAAAAATGAACAAAAATGGTGAAGGAAACATTGGTTTTCCATCTGGAGCAGCTGTCTAGAAAGCATGTCCTCAGAACTGAAAGACAATGTTTGCTTGCTTATTCATTCAATGTATTTAGATGTTTGATACATTATGCCTCATTTGGCATTATCTTTTTGAGGACGGAATAAAACAGGGGTGTCAAACTTGATTTCATTTAGAATTGTGTCAGGGTTGTGTTTAATCTTGGAGGGCATGCGGGGGTGGCCATGGTGGGAATGGTTGGGGTGTGCATGGCCAGCTCAACATCATTAATCAAGGCTCTATTTTCAGCCATGATGGCTTCCTGTAGCCCTCTGCCAGCAAAAATGGAATCCCAGGCTCTGTTTTTGCTGGAAGAGCATTGCAGAAGGTTGTTGCAGCCAAAAATGGAGCCCAGGTGGGCCGCACATGATACTTAGAGAGGATTGGTACAATTTCTGATGTAGGAAAATAGTTGCAATTCATTATATAAATACATGTGAGAAAGCATATGTGAATTCCAGGTTGATTAACCTTTGAAATATAATATAAAGATGTAAAAGATATTTGACATTGGAAAGACTGTTCCAAATAGGGTTGTCCTACACAAAAGTGGAGTTTAGACAACAGGTGATAAACTTGCTAAATAAAGCTACTTGGAAGTATTGCATTTAACTGCTGCATATCAAGATAAACCTTTATCTCTTCTGAATGTTGATCTGTGACTTACATCTTTCCCTATATGAACACACAGATAGCATTCACACATCACATTAAACCTTAATTGTCTTAAGCATGCTTCATTAAATGCTTCACCACTGAATCAAGATGAATCTAGGTTTTTTCAAAACCTATCCAAAAACAAAACAAAAACCATAAGGTTTTGTAAGACATGGTTCACTTTAACAAGGATATAGAGTGGCTAAATTAATATGAGCTGAAAGTCTATGGAGATTCTCGGTCATCCAGGTCATGGTAGTCCCAAAGATGCTTTTCAAGAAGCAACTGGAGTTTCTGTTTTTCTTTCAGTTCTGAAGAAGCTTCTTGGATGAGAAGAGAAACATCTTCAAAGAAAAACCAGAAAGTCCAATTGCCTCTTGGAAAAGCACCTTTGGGACAATATGGGTTGAATGTTTCTGCCTTTAATAAAATCTGTTAGTTTAGAAATATGCCACCAGATTCTTTATTCTTTTCTTCAAGTCTTCTTTATCCCTTTCCTCTAGTCTAACATAGTTTTATTCATAAAATCACAACAGAATTTGATAAGCCAGTCATCCATCAGTGGTACACCTATGTATTTTTGAGATCTGCTTGTTAAACAAACAAATATTGCATCTTTTTATATTGCAAGGCAGTAAGATCTTAAACCTCTTAAAAGGGAAAACATACAAACCTCTTCATCATATATTAATTTCTCCCTCTGCTGAAGCTTCATCACAATTGGCTTCCTGTATCTTCCAAAAAAAGGTCTTCAAAGTGAAGAAAAAGGGATCATGAACTGGCTGCCTCTAATTTTCATTCACATGTTTTTGAAAGGTATTCTATTGCTGGTCTTTGGTTTTATAGCACAGTTCCTTCTCACAGATTATCTGTAGAGATCAGAAAAATAGTCCTGATCTTTAATTATAATAGCTTTTTTCCTTATAGAATAATTCATTTCCATCACTCAATGAACATTTCTCTTTCCTCCAGGTGTCCTTTTTCAGATTACTCTCACCCCATCAAATCCAGTAATCAAGAATCAAGGAGAATCACTCCAACTCAAATGTTCCATAACTGGGTTTGATATTTACAATCATTATATGGATTGGTTGATGAAGAAGCCTGGGTACCCACTGAAGTGGCTGGTACACTATCGTATCCCCAAGCACAGTGCTAATTCTCCCACAATACAAGGAAAATTTACAGTCTCCAAAGACAGTTCCAACTTCTACCTCCAAATAAATTATTTGAAAGTGAAGGATAAAGCTATGTATTACTGTACTAGTGCAATAACCCACACAATGATGGAAAAGAATCATGACGAGAGGGGAAAAAAACCCTTCTTGTTTGTTTATTCATGCCTGACACATTTTTGATGGTATTTTAGCTTAAAGTCTCATAAAGGTTGATCTTATCCAGAATTTAACTTAACATGCATACATACCGGTACTAAAGAGTCATTACTCTGTTGATAAGAGCAGATAAGACTGTTCATATTTTAAATTAAATAGGTCTTCAACACTTTTGTGGAACTGTGAGTCTGATGTCGTTAGGTGTAGCAAAAAAGCTAAGAGTAAGTATTGCAAAGATTACACAGGGCCATCAAATGCTTAGCAAATGATAGAGTAAAAGCATGATAGCTTTAAATTCCATAGGTGTAAATTTGCAATTTATATTGGCAGTGACTATTAGTCTTTGCATTTGGCTTCCTTCCAGATCGTAATAGCAGTAGCACTTGGACTTATATACCACTTTACAGTGCTCTCTAAGCAGTCTATAGAGTCAGCATATTGACAATCTGTGTCCTCATTTTAACAATCTCAGAAGGATGGAAGACTTAAGTCTTTGAGAACTGAACTGCTGGCAGTCAACAGAATTAACCTGCAATACTGCATTCTAATCACTGCACCACCAAGGCTCTTAATCAAGATTCTTATCTTGCAAAGGCCATTTTTCACTAGATATTCCTGTGGCTGCTGAAGAATATCTGAGAGAGATGGTCCATATCAAATCTCCATTTTCATTAAATGTCACCAACACAGTTGAGAGATGAAATATGGAAACTTCTTGGCAGCAGTCATCTGTTCTTGATGTTTTGTGGTTTCAATACACAATTGAAATCCTGGACACTTACAGTTCTATGTACTTAAGTAATGGGCACTTTGAGTATTATGCAAATTATTTTATGGTAGTCCTTCTTTAAACGGGAAGGATTATAGTGAGCATTAGATATTTTTGAGCTGCAGATTGAAATTTCTGCTCATCTATTTTACTCAATAGTAACATTATGGAATGGACTATCTTGACATGTTTCATATTGTCATTCCCTGCTTGTAAGGAAAAAAAATTCTGATCTCTTCTATCTTCATGTAATATTCCAACATTTCACTCTGTTACCTTGCTACACTATCATCTTCTCCTTCTAATCTTCCAATTTGCATTGTTGTGTCATAGGCAGTTCATCCAGTCATACCATTATTGAATCTGGTGGTGATGTTAAGAGGCCTGGGGAGTCCATAAAACTGACTTGTACAGTATCTGGATTTTCTGTAGCAGAGGCATACATGGACTGGCTCCGTCAACGTCCAGGAGAGGGATTGGAATGGGTTGGACGTGTTGCAAAGAATGGAAGCCCCTTTTTTAATAGTATTCTCCAAAGTCGAATAACTATTAGAAAAGTTACTTCCAACAATCATTTTATATTGCAACTCAATGGTCTAAAACCAGAAGATACTTCCTTGTATTTCTGCACAGAAGACACACAGTGAATAAGTCATTCTAAAATTATCCTTCCTGAAATACTTCTATCCATCCTGGTCACAATTTTGCATGTCACAGCTGCTAAATAAATCCTTTTTTAGTCACTTGGATTTCTCAGTTACTGGTATGTAACATCATTCTTTTTTCATACCACAATAATCAACAATGGTATGGATACATGAAGTGTCTCCATAAAAGAACTAGATCGATACCCATGCTTCACTCCAAAACTATGTGGTCAGGTTTAGTTTTTGGGGAGGAAAATAAGGGGGGGAAAGTCTGCCTCTGCCTACCAGCATCCATCAGTATTCATCTGGCTAGTGTCCTGTCAGTATGAGAAAGTTGAGGAAACTGAAACATTATTTGCTATGTGAGCAAGGAGACGGCAAGAAGCCTGGGCATGGCTTAGCTCAACTGTTCTGTACTAAAGCTACTTGGTGCTGTGAAACTAAAACTGACACTGAAACTCCTCTCTTTTGACAGTGTTTTGCATTTGGAACAGATTTCTTTTCAGGTGGGGAGAGAGAGTAGAATTCCTTAGCGTCAGAGCATGTTAATAATAATTTAGGAAATACTAATGCTCTGATGGCTATTTTGAAAAATCCTTTCTTAGTGAGCACCTAGAAGTCAAGAGGAATATACATGCCAAATTTCAAGTTTGTAGGCTTTATAGTTTTGGAGATTTTCTGATGATGTATGAGTGGTATTTCACTTTTATATAGAGAGTTAACAAAGTTGGAAGGGACTTTAGAGGTCTTCTAGTACAAATCCCTACTTATATCTCATATCTCAGGTTCAATTAGAAGACCTCCAAGGTCCCTTCCAGCTCTATTCAGATTGATTGATCAACTGATAAAAGAGTGTGCCAATTTCTGCTGTAGGAAAATCGTTACATTCCAGCATTTAAATACACGTTGAGAATGCATATATGAATGCCAAGTTGGAAGGCCTTTGAGATATAATTCTAAAAATATGAAATGGTTTTGCAATGGAAAAAAGAGTCTTGAATCAAGGCTTGTTCAGCAAAGCTACTTGAAAGTATTGCATTTCATTGTTTTATATCAGGATAAATCTCTGTCTCTTCTCAATGTTGATCTGTGATTTACATCTTTTCATATATGAACCCATAGGAAGCTCTCACACAACATATTAAGCAATGATTGTCCTAAGTATGTTTTCTTGAATCATTCACCAATGTTTAGTATTTATTATTTCATTCTAGAATTTTTAATTGGATATTCACTGAGTGTTTTTATTTGTTCTGGTCTCTGCTCTAGAACTGTAATAAACTGAACTTTGACCTTTGAACACTACTAATCTAATGGAAGATTCCATCTCCTTATATTATGAGGCAGTAAGAACTTAAACCCCTTAAAATGAAAAGCATATGCAAACCATTTCATCATATATCATCTTTTGCTGAAGCTTCATTCACTCCTGACCTACTGTCTCTCCTACAGAAAGATCTTCAAAGAGAAAACAACAGAGAAGAAAGAGGATCATGAATTCGCTGCACCTAATTTTCATTCAATTTTGAAAGGTTTGCTATTGATGATGTCCTCTTTTGTTTTTATAGCACAGTTCACCCTCAAAGATTATCTGTATAGATTAGAAAAATCACCTTGATTTTTTTAATCATAGTAGCTTTTTCTTTATGGTGTGATTCATTTCTATCATCTGATGAACATTTCTCCTTCCTTTAGGTGCCCTTTCTCAGATTACTCTCACCCAATCGAGTCCAGTAATAAAAAACCAAGGAGAATCAGTCCAACTCAAATGCTCCATAACTGGATTTGATATTATTCATCATTATATGAATTGGTTGATGAAGAAGCCCAGGAAGCTGTGGAATGGCTGGTATATTATCATATCCCAAAGTACAGTGGTTATTCTCCTGGAATATAAGGAAGATTTACTATGTCCAAAGACAGTTCCAACTTCTCCCTCCAAATGAATGACTTGAAAATGGAGGACACCGCTATATATTATTGTACTACTCACATAGATGGAAGCACCAAGCACCATGATAGAAAGGAATCATGACCAGGGGAAAAAATCCTTCCTGGTCTGGAGCAGTCAAGTTTCATGACCTGAACAGCTGGTTGAGTTATTTATTATTAGAAACTACTGTTTCTAAAGAAAATAGAAAGGGGAAATCTCCCTCTGTATGACAAATAATTGTTTCATGCATGAAAAATCAAAGAAATACCTCTGTTTTCATGGCCATCTGTCTATCTCTCAAATCATGAACAGCCCTCCACATCAGTGTTTGTCAATCTTGTCAATTTCAAAATTTCTAGGCTTTAACTCCCAGTAGTCTGATTCAAAGGCAGCATGATTTATGGGAGTTGAAGTCCAGGCATCTTAAACAGGGGTGGGATTCAACCTGTATGTGCCCGGACAGTTGAAAAGCACTGTATGCGGGTGTGCAACATTTGAAAAACCACTTTTTTGCTGCTTTTTCAACCTCAGCTGTGCCGTGCAAAGCAGCTGAAGTTGAAAAAGCAGGAAATAAAGGACAGGTAAGAGCTTGGGTGGGCGGGTAGGTGAAACAGCAGCAGACACAGAACTGGGTCTGTATCTGCTGCTCTTCAGAGCTACCAGTTCTATAGAGCTGGGCAAAACCACCCCTGATCTTAAAGCTGACAAAGTTGACTAAACATCAGCCTGAACAGATGTTGGAGAACGCACATGTTCACTTCTGAGTGCCTATCCTTTGATTAAAGAAATAAAAATGTAACAAAGTAAAAGGAAACAATGCATTGTCGCAACCCCTCTAATTGTTGATCTATGTAAAATAAATAAAAGAATTTGGAAGCATACTTATGATAAAAAATGCTTTCAATATAAAACATCTTGAACTTTGCAACTTTTCATGGTAGATCCTTTAGAGTCATGAGGAGCTCCAAATAAGTTTTGATCTTCTTGTTGTGGCCTGTCAGCCTCTGGCCTTCCAGCAGCCAAATCAGATGAGGAGGAGGCATGGGAATCCAGGTCAGCATCAGGGCAATCTGAGGGAATGGAGCTGTCAGAGAAAGAGAGAGGCAGAGGTGGAGCCTTGGCCATCCATCAGCCCTCAGATGGAGAGTCAACAGCTGAGCAGAGGTGGCTGAGCAGAAGGCAGAGAAGAGGAGAGCAGTGGAAATCTTTGGGCTGATCCTTGGGATGGAAGAACTAATGAAGCCCCACCCTAGCTCTGAGGATAAAAGGCAGGGGGCATAGTTGAATAGATGTGGCAGACAATTATTCATCTCACTGCTGGACAGATTTGTTAGCCTGTGGTGAGAGAGAAACTTTTTGCTGGGGCTGCTGGCACTCCCAATAAAGGAATTATTGATTTAACTACAGAGGGTTTATTGTGTTTGGGGAGCTGGGTTGGAACACTTCCTCATCAGTTCTGTTAAAAGGGGTATGCTTTGAGTCCAGTCAATAAAAGAGAAAAATCTGGTGGGACTTAGGAAGTGGGTCTTCCCCATTATTACACATGTCTCTCTGGAAGACATTACACTGAAAATTACATTGGTCCCAACTTTGCTGGACTTTTATAAAACTCATAACACCTGGCTTTTCTCTCAGTTATGGGGATTGGGAGGTAGTTCATCTTGTGAGATGTGTGAATGTCTTATTGATGAATTTGCTCTTGGTTTGCCATTTTTTGCTATTTGCTTTGAACTTTGATATGGGTTTATTTATTAAAAAATAACATTGCATTATACAGATATTTTATCTGGGTACTGTAAGTCAGCCATTTGGGGAGACAGGTAGCCATGTGAATATACTCAACTCAATTCAACTCACTTCAACTGGTATTGAAATATCTTGTTTGATTTTGTTCGATGGGATCCTTGATTTTTCATTGTTTTCATTCAATACTATTTAACTGCCCCTAACAGAAAGCCAGTTCTTTAAATGAATTGAATTCAAAGGAATCTAGTTCGTTTTTTTTTTTTAAGTAATTTTCTTCAAAGGCTTAGTATTTTGTAAACTACTTTAACAGGGATATACTGTGGTTAAATTGATAAGAGATGAGTAATAATAAAAAAATGTTAGTGGGTAATGTGCTACATGACTCTTTATCATTTTCTTTCACCAGAGAGTAACATGGTTCTATCACACCCAAAATGGTACAATGGTACAGACTGTACGAACAATGGTGCATATGCTTTCCATGGTTGATCTAAGGCAGGGGTGTCAAACTGGCAGGCCACAAGCTGGATGCATTATGTGCAGGCCACACCTATCCCAGTTCTATGAATGGGAAAAAGTCACAAAATATCATGTGATGGCAACGTGATGCCATGGGTTTGACATCCCTGATCTAAGGGAAGGTTCTATCTCCTCATATGATGTGGCAGGAAGAACTTAAACTTCTTAAAAGGGAAAATATATGCAAACCACTTCATCATATATTAATTTCCCTGTCTGCTGCAACTTAATTCACCCTTGACCTCCTGTTTCTTCCAGAAAAAGTTCTTCAAAGGATAATAATAGAGAATGGGGTTCATGAACTTCCTACACCTAATTTTCATTCAAACAATTTTGAAAGGCATGTTACCGCTTATATCTCTCCCCTCCCCCACCAATTTTATAGCACAGTTCATTTTCAAAGATTATCTGTACATATCAGAAAAATTTATTGATCTTTTATTATAGTTGCTTTTTTCTTATAGTGGAATTCATTTCTATCATCTGATGACCATTTCTCCTTCCTCTGGGTGCTCTTTCTCAGATTATACTCACCTAATCAAGTCTTGTAATCAAGAAACAAGGAGATTCAGCCCTGCTCATATGCTCTATAATTGCCTTTGATATTAATAAACACTATATGCATTGGATGATGCAGAGGCCGGGAAGACATTGGAATGGCTGGTATATTATTGTATCCTGAAGCACAGTGGTTATTCTCCTACAATACAGGGAAGATTTACTGCATCCAAAGACAGTTCCAACTTCTACCTCCAAATGAATGACTTGAAAATGAAGGAAACAGCTGTATATTATTGTACTGCTAAAATACACAACATTGGAAAGAATCATGATGATGGAAAAAAATCCTTCTTGGTTTGGAGCAGTGATATTTCATGACCTGATTAGCTGGCAGGTTTATTTATTATGAGAAACCACTGTTTCTAAAGAAAACATAAGGGGCAATCTCCCTCTCTATGAAAAATAATTGTTTCATGCATGAAAAATCCAAGATGTGAGTTACCATCTGTTTTCATAGCCAACTGTGTAACTTATAGATCATGAACAGTCCTCCACATCAATGTTTGTCAATCTTGTCAACTTCAAGATGCCTGGATTTCAACTCCTAGTATTCTTACTCAGCATGAATTCATAGATGACTCTCACTCTGTCAAGGACCTAGGAGTATTTATCTCAAATGATCTAAGCCCAAAAGCTCACTGTAACAGCATTGCCAGAAAGACTTTAAGAATTAACCTTAACTTTAATTTGTGAAGCTTCTTCTCAGGCAACATTGAATTGTTAACTAGGGCATACAAACCTTTGACAGACCAATTCTTGAATACAGCTCATCTGCCTGGAACTTGCACTGTATATTATACATTAACACAATTGAGCTGGTTCAGAGGTATTTCTTGAGAAAAGTACTCCACTCACAATAGAGTTCCCTTTGTCTCTAGGCTTGAAATTCTGGGCCTGAACTATCTGGAACTGTACTGCCTGTGTCTGATCTAAGCATAGTACACAAAATTGTCTGCTATAACATCTTGCCTGTCAATGACTTCTTTGGTCACAACAATCACAACAATACATGGTCAAACAACAAATACAAACTCAAGGTAAACCACTCCAAACTCAATTGCAGAAAATATGACTTCAGCAACAGAGTGGTCAACGCCTGGAATGCTCTACCTGATTCTGTTGTTACAGCCTCAAACCCTCACAGCTTCCACCTCAAACTGTCTACCATGAGACCTCACCCCATTCCTAAGTCCTTAAAGGGGGCATGCATAAGTGCCTACCACCCCTGTCTTACTGTCCCCATTTATCTGTATTTACTCCCTTGTTCTTGTTTATGTTCTTACTTATACTTGTTATCTTGTACATATTTTACAAACAAACAAACACACCCATGCCCAGTTTAGCAAAGGGTGATATATCATGTGATGCCACTGCGACAATGCAAATTTGACATCTCTGACTTAAGAGCATTATGTACTTACCTAATGGGCACTTTGAATACTATGCAAATTACTTTATGACATGGATTCTTTAAAGGGGAAGATGCTATTCCATGTAGAGCAATCAAGGATTAACGTGACCATTAGGTTTCTTGTAGCTGGAGATCAGATTTTCTGCTCATCTTGGTTAGACAATATTTACATTATGGAATGGACATCCTTGGCATGCTTCATATTGTTATTTCCTGCATGTAAGAAAAAAAAAAATACAGATCTCTTCTATCTTCATGTAATATTCCAACATGTCACTCTGTTACGTTGCTGCACCGTCATCTTCTCCTTTTTAATTTTCTAATTTGCATTTTTGTGTCACAGGCAGTTCATCCAGTCCTACCATTATTGAATCTGGTGGTGACATTAAGAGACCTGGGGAGTCCATAAAACTGACTTGCACAGTGTCTGGATTTTCTGTAGCAGAGTCATACATGGATTGGATCCGTCAACGTCCAGGAGAGGGACTGGAATGGATTGGACGTGTTGCAAAGAGTGGAAGTGTGTACTACAATAGTATTTTGCAAAATCAGTTAACCTTCACAAGAGATACATCCAAAAATCAGGTTTTTGTCCAAGTCAATGGTCTAAAACCAGAAGATACTGCCTTGTATTCCTGTGTAAATAACACACAGTGAATCATCCCTTCTAAAATTATCCTTCCTCAAATACATCTATTCATCCTGCTCATAATTTTGCATGTCACAGCTGCTAAGCAACTTCTTTTTTCAGTCAGCTGTGTTCCTCAATCACTGTAATAAGAATGATATAACATCATTCTTTTTTCATACTGCAATTGTCATATATGATACAGACAAGAGAAATGTAGATATCCCATGTTCCCAGTTGGAGAACTGAAAAATGAGTTATAAATAAGAGAGGAATGGAGAGGGGAAAAATTATTCCAAAGATTGTTGATGATTCTTCTTCCTTGTTTACTACATAGCAAAAAGCAGTAGAAGTGAGCATGTAGATCTGATAAATTTTAATGTTGTAGGCCTCCCAGGGTCATCTATATGAGAATTGGGCAACTATATACATAAATAAATAAAAACTGACGTTTCCTTTTGAAGAAAATAAGGAAATCAACCAAAAATTTATTATGCAGATAATATTTGGAACTACTGTTCATTAATTGATTCATTCATATTTATATAGTCACCTGATGGCTATATAAATGGCTATATAAACATGGTTCTGTGCAGCATACAATGCACAGTATGTGCCATACAATAACAATATTAAAAGTATTTTATAACTAAAAACATCCACTAGTGTTACTGTTAGATCTGGGAGGATGGGTCCACAGACAGAGACAAGACTCAGATAGCAACAACAGCTCTTTATTAGTGACTTCAGATCTGAGCTAAATATCCCAGCCGCAGCAGCCCCTTATATAGGGCTGGCTGCGGCTAGGTAGCCAATGATGGTGATTTGAGTTTGCCGCGCTTGGTTAGACCAAGTGTGGCAGCCCGTTAACTAGCCAATCGGATCAGTCTGAGGCGACCAATCACGATCTGCTGCCAGCAGGCCAATCCGAGTTGCAGGGTTTCAAGCCTGCTAGTCCGGAAAGCCCCTCCCCTCTCGGTTCCATTTAAGGGGTCGGGTTATGTAGTCTTTCAGGTAGGCGGGTCTTCTCACCTGTCTACCTGACTTGCGTAATTCCAAATGCCCGTGTTCAGTTTCGGGCTCAGACAGGCTGCTTGCTGGATCTGCCTGGGACGGTGAACCTGTGTCATAGCTGCGACTCTCCTCTGGTGACCTCAGGATGGTTGAGTCGCCAGCTTCGTTGCTACTGCTCGGGCTCCCAAGGCTTGCTGAGCCTGCTTGGCTGTTACTTCTAGGTGAAGTGTTCATTTGCCCAGGCTCTACTTCAGTTGGTAAGTATTGTAAGCTTTGATGTGGTGATCTTGGGGTTAGTTCTTGTAGGCCAGATGTTGGTTCTATTCCAGGACTCACGGTTTCCCCTCCCCCCCTGGTGTCGTGGTTGGGGTCACTGATGGAAGTTGTGGTCAGTCTGGAATGTAGCTGGTCAATATGGCATTTCCACGCTCTGCCATCAGTGGTTAGTAGGCGGTAGGAGTGGGGGCCTGTGACCTGAATTATTTGGGCAGGAATCCACATGGGGTCCCCTGAAAAGTTTTTTGCAAAGACAAGGTCTCCTACCTTAAAGGCACGGTGCTTGCTGCTGGAGCCCAGGGGTTTTTCCGGGGTGTAAGTAGGGTGTAGGTGGTTTAGAGGTGATCTGAGTTTCCTGGCCATCAGAAGTTTTGCTGGGCTCTTGTTGGTCATGCTGTTGGGTGTGATGTGCTGGAGAAGGAGCATCCTAGTGACTTCATCGTGGATGTTTCCTTGTTCCATTTGTTGAAGAGTTTTTCTTGTGAACTGAACCACTCATTCAGCTCTACCATTCGCCGCTGGATGAGCCGGCAATGTCAGTGCGTGTCGGATGCTACGGTCTGCTAGGTATTGTTCGAAGGCTAAGGCAGTAAATTGGGGCCCATTTTCAGATACCAGAACATCAGGTAGGCCGTGTGTTGCAAAAAGTCTGTTCAATTTCTTGATGACTTCATCTGTGGTCGTTGTTTTCATTTTATTAACCTCGAGCCAGTTAGAATATGCGTCTACTGTTATTAGAAAAGTATGCCCTTTTGTAAAGTCGATATGAATACGCGACCAGGGACCTCTGGGTGTTTCCCATTTGGCTGGTGGAGCTTTTGGTGGGGCCAAGTGTGTCTCTTGGCATCTGTCACAGGTGGCGACCCAGGTTTCAATTTGTTTGTCCATACCTGGCCACCAGGCATAGCTCCTTGCCAGCGCTTCCATACACATGATGCCCATTGTGCAGCAATTGTAGAACTTTTTTTTGTAGTTTTGCTGGTATGACCGCTCGGTCTCCCCATAATACGCAACCTCTTTGTGAGAAAAGATCTGTTTGTCTGTTCTTGAAGGGTTTAAAGGTTTCGCTGGGCTCGCTTTCCCACCATCCCCTCTCTACCCAGCCAAGAACTCGTGCCAGGCATGAATCTCTTTTGGTTTCAAGGGCGATGTCTTGAGCTGTTAGTGGTGGGGAGGGGATAGTCTCAATTTGTAGTATTGGCAGTGTGGGAGCTGGGTCATCTTGCAGTTCGGGTAGTGGAGAGAGGCTCAAGGCGTCTATGTGGGGAATAGTTTTTCCAGGGCGATGTCTCAGTTGATAGTCGTAAGCAGCTAGGAACTCCGACCAACGTGTCATTCTGGGAGATAGAATGTGTGGAGTGGGTTTGTCGCCTGACAGGATGCCAAGTAATGGTTTATGATCTGTGATGATGGAAAATGATCTCCCATACAGATATTCGTGGAACCTTTTGATCGCAGATACAATTGCAAGGGCTTCCTTGTCTAGGTAACTATAGTTTATTTTTGTTTTTGACAAGGTTCTTGAAAAAAATGCAATAGGTGCCTCAGTACCATTTGGTAGGACATGGCTCAGGATGGCCCCCACCCCAAAAGGTGAGGCGTCACAAGTCACAGTCAATGGGAGTATTTCATTATATTGTATGAGCACTGCATCTGAAGTGAGAAGGTCCTTTATTTGTTGGAAGGCATGTTCCTCCCGTCGTCCCCAAATCCAGGAGGCCCTTTTATCGAGAAGTCTATGAAGGGGTTCAGCAACGGTCGCCTTCTGGGGTAGGAAAATGTTATAAAAGTTAATGAGTCCCAGGAAGGCTTGAAGGTCTGTTTTGTTTTTGGGTCTTGGGGCATTTTTGTTGGCTGCCAATTTCTTTTCTGTAGGGTGAATTCCTTGTTTGTCAAGGAGGTAACCAAGAAATTCAACCCTTTCAGTGCATAACTGGCACTTTTTCTTTTTTACCTTGAGGCCAGCATCTTTGAACCTTTGTAGGACTGTTCTGAGGCATTTCTCTAAATGACTCTTTGTTGGGGCGGCTATTAAAATGTCATCAAAATAGGGCACAACCCCTTTTATGCCCTTCAATAGTCTCTCCATCAGGCTTTGAAAAATGCCTGGTGCTATGCTGACTCCAAACTGGAGCTTGTTACATTTGAACGTGCCTCTGTGTGTAACTATAGTTTGGGCTTTGGCGGTTTTGGCATCTACTGGAAGCAGTTGATAAGCTTGGGCCAGGTCAAACTTTGCGAATATTCTGCCACCCCCAAGTGAATGTAGGAGATACTGGATGACTGGTACCGGATAGGTGCTCTGCTGCAGTGTGTGGTTGAGGGTGGCCTTGTAGTCACCACAGATTCTCAAAGACCCATCAGGTTTTATAGGGGTGACAATTGGTGTCTCCCGTCGGGCATGATCAGTGGGTTCTAACACACCTTGTGCAATTAATTTGTCCAGTTGCTCATCAATTTTGGGTTTGAGAGCAAAGGGAACTCGACGTGGTTTTAGGCGAATGGGCGCAATGTCAGGGCGGAGATTGAATGAAATAGGGGACCCTTTGTACTTTCCTAAATTTTCGCTGAAAACTTCCTGGAAGTCCTGGATGAGGGCTGCTTCCCAGTCATTGTCTTCAGTATGGTGAATGCCTGCCATTCCGATTCCTAATGGAGTGAACCACTGAAGGCCCAGTAGGCTTGGTCGGTCTCTATCAACAATGGTGAGTGGTAGTATTGCAGTATATCCCTTGAAAGAGACCTGGAAATGGCTGGTGCCAGAAATTGGAATCCGGTTGCCTTGATAATCTTTCAGTATGTGTCTCTGATTGCTGAGGTCTTGGCGTCAGATGTTGGGAATCAGTTGCTTGAGCGTTTTCCAGGATACCATGGATAGTGAGGACCCAGAGTTGACTTCCATGATGCAAGGTTTATTTTCGATGGTGACCTTTACATGGATTTTTTTAGCATTTAGCAATGAAGCGTGGCCGATGGTGATGGTCTGATGTGCCTCTTCCCGTCTGGATACGCCAGTAAACCTTTGGGGGTCTGTTGTACTGGTTCCACTGGTTGCTTGGACGATCCCTCTGTGTGGTGGGGTTGCCATCGGTTCTTTTGGGGCTGTTCCCTCTCCGTCGGGGGCTGGAGCCTCTTTTATTCCTGCATACCTTAGTAATATGTCCTCGTTTTTCATAAAAATGACAGATGGCATCTAGGAATCTGCACTCGGATCGTGGGTGGTTCCCACCACACCCGGCACATTGGTAGTTCAATTTACAACCCCACTGGTCCCATTGCTCATGTTCTGACCAGAGTCTGTGGACTTCTTCCTCCTCACTGTCTGAGGAGGATTCGACATCTTTGTGATGGGTGGCCGACGTGTATTTGTCTGAAGGCTTCCCTGTATCATTGGTGGGTTGGCGGTTAGCCCCACTGGTTCGGTACATTCGAGCTGCTGATTTACAAGTAGCTTCAGCTGCAGTGGCATCTGCTATGGAATCTGCAAGGGAGATGTCTCCTTTGGCCATGATCTTGCTTTGGACGGTTGGATCTCTCAGGCCAAGGACAATTCGGTCCCTCATGGCTTCTTCTAGATTAGCAAAGCCACATAATCCTCCCAGGTTTCTTAGGTCAGCCACGAAATCCCCGACGCTCTCACCTTCATGTTGATCCCTCTGGTAAAATTCGTGCCTGCATATGAGAGTCAGTACTTCTGGGGGATAATGTTTGCGAAGGATGGGAGCAAGGGTATCCCAGTCCATCGTTTTGACTTCAGCCAGTTTCGCAAGTGCTTTTGCCATCTTAAAAACGGCGGGTCTGCAATGCATCAGGAAGACTGCTCGTTTCTTGCTGGGCGTGGCATCTTTAAGGTTGTTGGACTCCAGGAACGTTTGAAATCTGTCCATATATGAGTCCCAGTCCTCGCTGGCTGGATCGAATGGGGTGGGTGGTATAGTGCTGCTGGCCATTTCGCCGATGTTGTGCTCTGTCAGCCACGTGCTCCTTCAGCTTCTGTGAGTGCTCAGTAGGCTTCCTTGTCTCCGCATCCCATCCTTGTCGCCAGTGTTAGATCTGGGAGGACGGGTCCACAGACGGAGACAAGACTCAAATAGCAACAACAGCTCTTTATTAGTGACTTCAGATCTGAGCTAAATATCCCAGCTGCAGCAGCCCCTTATATAGGGCTGGCTGCGGCTAGGCAGCCAATGACGGCGATTTGAGTTTGCCGTGCTTGGTTAGACCAAGCGCGGCAGCCCATTCACTAGCCAATCGCATCAGTCTGAGACGACCAATCACGATCCGCTGCCAGCGGGCCAATCCGAGTTACAGGCTTTCAAGCCTGCTAGTCTGGAACAGTTACTATTAACAAACGGAGAATTTGATGTCATAAGTAATGCAGCCACCTACCAAAATCACCACTTCCCTGAAATTGTCAAGGAACACCCATGTTTTTTTTTTTAATTTTTATTGAACAACAACAACAAAAAAAACATTTAAAAACAATGAGTGTGGTGTAATCATTCTGACACACCTAACTGTCTTACATAGCTATTTTGGATAATAAATAATACACATTTACATAGCATGTACATCAATATCAACAATTCTTTATTCTCCTAGTCTGTTATCTTAACATCCTTATCTCATTTTAGTTTGAATTTTAAGTCCTTCCTTTTTCCCAACTAGTGATAAAATTTTTCCCATACTTTATAATATTCAGTTTTGTCTTTATTTTTTAATTCCAATGTTAGTTTATCCATTTCTGAGTGTGTCCATATCTTTTTAATTATCTCTGTTTCCTTTGGAATTTCCTAAAGTTTTCATTTTTGAGCATAAATTAATCTTCCGTGTATCATTAGGTACATCATTTCTTTATTGTACCTCTCTATATTAATTTCCAGTTAATTGACATCTGGTTTATATTAAAGTTTGATTTCACCCATTCCCTCTAACCAGCTCTGAATTTTATGCCAAAAATCCTGGGCTTTCCTACAAGTCTACCAGATATGATGGTACAATCCATTTACCTTGGAGCATTTCCAGCAATTAGGAGATAAATCTGGATACATTTTTGATAATTTTGTTGCCCCCTATAAAAAATTTTGTATAGAGTTTCTTTGTACGATGTGGCCAATGTTATTTTTTTATTTCTTTCCCATAGATTTTGCCATTTATCCAAATTAATACCATGTCCAATGTCTTTCACCCATGCCAACATCATTTCTTTTACTTGTTCCTCCTCTAATTTATATTCCAATAAGACTCTAAAATTTTCCTTTCATTTTTTCATCTGCTTCCAGTTGTATTTCGTCTAATTTCATTTTTTGTCTACTACTTCCCTGATCTTTCTTATCTTTCCTATATCGTGATTGGACTTGTAGGTAAGCCCACCATTCCAAATCCACTTCTTGCTATTTCAGTTCTTGTCTTGATTTCTGTTGTCCTGTCTCATTTAAAATATCTTCATATATAATAATTTTTCCTCAGCGGAGCAAATTTGGGTTCATTAAGGCTTCTAGTATGGATAACATATTGGTGCTTCGATATATATTTGTTGTTTAGCTTTATTCCATACCGATAGTAACGCTTGCCTGATCTTATGCCTTTGGAAATATTGGTGGGCCTCTTGTCTATCTTGCCACAAAAAGGCATGCCATCCTGCTTGTAGGTTGTGGCCTTCTAAAGCTAACATTCTTCTATTATCAAAAGTTATTCAATCCTTTATCCAGGTGAATGTTGCAGCTTGATAATAAATTTCCCAATCAGGTAAGCCAAAACCACCTCTCCCTTTAGCATCTTACAACAATTTTAATTTAATCCTGGGTTTTTCTTTTGCCATATAAATTTCAATGTTAATTTGTCCAAATCACACAAGAATTTGTTTTTCTAATTTTATGGGGATGTTCTGGAAGAGAAAAAGTAGTTTTGGTAATACATTAATTTTTATGACCGCTATTCTGCCCATGAAAGATAATCTTAAATTACCCAATTTTTCTCAGTTTTCTGTTATGCATTTCATTACTAGAGTATAATTGTCATCCTTAATTGTCATACATCTTGCTGAAATCCCCAAATATTTTACCCTATTCACTATCTTAGGAAGTGCTTCTTTTTGCTTATTTGTCATATTTTTAGTAATTATTTTAGTTTTTTTTCTTATTGATTTTCAGCCCCTCAACCTCTTTATATTCTTCTAGAATTTCTATAAGTTTTGATCCTGAATTTTGTGGGTCTTCTAGTATAAAGACTAAGTTGTCTATGAAGGCTTGTAGCTTAAATTCTTCTTTATTTATTTTTAAGTCTTATTTCTGTTACTTTTCCAATTGTTCTCACCAATACTTCTAGTGTTAGAACAAACAGGAGTGATAACAATGGACAGCCTTGCCTTGTTCCCTTTTGTATTTTAAATTTGTTAGATGTTTCCCCATTAATTAGTATTTTTGCTTCCTGATTATTATATATTTAGTTTTATTTATTTGATTTGTCAATCACTTACAAGATAATAGGTATAAGTATATACATAGTTATGAATACATGAAATGGGTACATATAAGAAAAATAAAAGAAACAATAGGACAGGGATGGTAGGTGTTCCATATTAGCATTCGTGGAATACCCTCACCTGATTGGTCCAAATGGACTACACTGTGATTGGTGGAAAGAACTACTGTGATTGGCTCGTAATGAATCAATTGGCCGCGCCGATCCAGGGAGATTCAAAGAGCCGTCATTGGATGTGAGCCGCCGGCAATCCCTATAAGAAGGGCTGCTGTGGCTCGCTGATCCAGCACAGATCTATATACCAAGTAAAGAGCTGAAATGTCACATTGGTCTCGAGTCTCCTTTCCCGCGATCGAACACTGGCAACAAGGATGGGATTCTGAGACAAAGAGACCAATCAAACACGTGGCAACCTGAGCTGAACAACCGACAAGATGGCCTGCAGCAACTCGCCACCCGCACCCTTCGACCAGGCAGCCGAGGACTGGGAATCATACATTGATCGATTCCTCATGTTCCTCGAGAGCAATAATCTGAAGGACCCGAACGACCAAAGATAAAGAGCTGTATTCCTGACACACTGCGGGCCCGCAGTGTTCAAGATGGCCAAGGCACTGGCCAAACCACAAGATGTGAAGGAGATGGCATGGGCAGACCTCGATCAGCTACTCCAAAGCCACTATGCACCAGCCGTCCCCAACCTCAGGCATGAGGTTCTACCGATGGGACCAGAAGGAGGGGGAGAGCATTGGAGATTTCATGGCACCCCTGAGGAACATCGGGGCGTGTGCGGTTTCTCTGACATGGACGAGGCTCTGAGGGACTGCATGGTTCTCGGGCTAAGAGATCCCACGCTCCAGAGTAGGCTGATGGCTCAAGCAGACATCACCATCACGGAAGCCATCGCCGAAGCCACCGCATCCGAGGCCGCAAAGAAGTCAGCAGCTAAGATGTGCCAGATGAATGGGATGGACCGGCATTTAACTGCAGAGACCAACCCAGCACCGGAAAAAAGGCCAGAAGCAAGCTACAAAGCAACAACAACACACCATGAGGACTTCGATTCCTCCCCCGAGACTGAGGATGAGGAGGAAGAAATCCATTGGCTCCAGTCAGCTAATGATGGACACATGATAGAGGGCTATCTATATGCAAAGTTCATGCAATTTCTGGTCATTCAAGCATTCTCTTTTAAATTGGACTGTTGAAAATGTGTCAGATAACCTCACATTTACCAGTGAATGAATGGTCTCAGCACACTGAACTTTAAAGGAAGTTGGGGAAAACTATGAATTTGGGATGATTTCAACTCATGCACATTTTGAATTTGAAAAAAACTCATTAAAATGGAAGACAGAAATTGAAAGAGAAGCTTTGAAGAACAGCTTTGTTGGTTTCAATTCTCTTATCCTGCTTTGACTATTGGAAAATTGACAGGATAAAATTTCTCTTCTACTGCAAGCAACTTTTCTAAGCTGCTTCTCTGCTCCTCTGGACTTTTTATAAAGACAGGAGTCCTATTCTTTTGCCTGGCTCAAGAAGAAGACATGTCCAAGGCACAGTCAAGAATTATTTGAGTCATTTCTTCTTTTTTTTTTAGTAAAATTTTTATTGGGTTTTCACAAAACATAATAGAAATAAAACATTTTTTTTCAGAGCAGCATGATTCCAGGTTATCACATCTCCATACAGACATAATCTCAGTTAAATATTCATCTTTGTATTCAATTTCATATCTTATCACTATTTTATCAATTTTTCAATAATTCTTGTACATTTCCCTTACTTTCCTCAGCCTTATTTTATTATTATCTCAATCCTTTCTAATCCAATTACATATCTTTTTCTAAATTTCTATATCTTTCTAGTCATTATACTTGTACTTTTGTCTGTCCTACTTACAATTTCATAGATTCTTTTCTTTTTTTTCTTTATTTTTTCTTTATTTTTTTTATATTTTTTATTTTATTTTAACAACAAGACAAACATAAACATACCACAAAAAACATAAAAATATCATCCTTCTTCATGAATTTACATACAGTGCATCGATTGGTTTACCACTTTTTTTTGTGCATCCGTTTCTTAGTCACTAATATAATTATATTACATAATAGCTCATATTATCAATCAATAATTGTATAACCTAATATCATCACTAAAAAAAATCATTTATCTATAATTTTGTTAATTCATATTTTAACGAGATAACTATAGTTTACTTAATTTATTTTGCAATAAATCATAAGATCATACCAAATCTATCTTGATAATGTTTAATAAAGATAATATCAAGAAAAAAATTTTTTATGCTAAATCTGAATATTCTATTATTATGTTTTATTATCTAACCATTGATAAAAAAGATCCCAAACTTCAAAAAATTGTTTATCTTCTTGTTCTCTGATTTCAAATGTCAATTTACTCATTTCAGCACAATCCAATATTTTCTTAATAGTTTCTTCCTCTGATGGAGTTTTCTCACTCTTCCAGTTCTTAGCAAATACAATCCTAGCCGCTGTTAATATATTTACAATCAAATACTTCAAATGTTTATTATATATATCAGGTAAGATTCCCAATAAAAAAATCTCTGGTTTCAAGTCTATATGTGTC
>NW_020769459.1:8068-18821 GCF_900518735.1 Pseudonaja textilis
AGGAGGAGGAGGAGGAGGAGGAGGAGGAGGAGGAGGAGGAGGAGGAGAAGTTGAAGTTGAAGAGGAGGAGGAGGAAGAAGGAGAAGAAGAAGAAGAAGGAGGAGGAGGAGGAGGAGGAGGAGGAGGAGGAGGAGGTGCACTGAAGATAATGTTTGATTTCGTTGTACAAGGTGCAATGACAATAAAGTAAACTAAACGGAGGAGGAGGAGGAGGAGGAGGTACACCGAAGATAGTGTTTGATTTCGTCTCAGGAATTCTGGGAGTTGAAGTCCACAAGTCATGAAAGGGCCACGCTTCCCCACCCCTGCCTTACGAGTGCCACAACAAACAGCACGGCTTGCAAAAGCCTGATCCTTGTAGGAATAGCCACAATATAGGTCATCCTCAACTTACAAGGATTCGTTTAGTGACCATCCAAAGTTCCCAAAGCCCCGAAAAGTGTCAATTATGAGCATTTTTCACAGTTACAACCTTTGCAGCATTCCCACGATTGTGCAATCAAAATTCAGGTGCTTGGCAACCGACTTGTACTTATGACCTTTGTCAGGTCCTGCGGGGGGGTCATGTGTGATCCCCTTTTGCGACCTTCTGACCAGCAAAGTCAAGGACTCTACCTGTATCTTTTCCAAGGCCTTTTCATCATCACATGCATCTGGACAGTCCTCGAATTACAACCAGAACAGAGTCACAAATTTCCATTGCTAAGCCGGGCAGTTGTTAAGTGAGTTCTGCCTCATTTTATGACCTTTTTACCTCAGTTATGAAGCAAATCTGGTTCCCACATTGATTTTGCTCATCGGAATCCGGGCGGGGAAGGTCGCAAACGGTGATCACATGACCCGGAACGCTGCAACAGTGGTAAATACATGCCAGTTGCTAAGTGCCCAAATTTTGAACACATGATCAGGTTGTAAATGTGAATCCGGTCATAAGGCACTTTTTTCAGTGCCATGATACTTTCAAACGGCCATTAAACAAATGGTTGTAAGTCGAGGACTACAGTAGTCCTCCACTTATGATCACCATTGAGCCCAACATTTCTGTCAAGTGAAACCCTTGTAAAGTCAGCTTTGCCCCATTTCACGACTTTTCTTGACACAGTTATTAAGCGAATCCCTGAAACAGTTAAGTTGGCAACGCGGTCGCTAAGTGAATCATGGCTTCCCCATTGATTTTGCTTGTCAGAAGGGGATCAGGTGACCCCCGGGAGGCGGTGTCATGCCCCTGTTGGAGTCTGATTCTGAGGGGGAGATTGAGCAGCTGACAGGGAGTGGGAGTGTGGCTTCCTTGGCTATGGAGGAAACTGGGGAAGGGCACAGTCCGGCTGGGCCTTCAGAGGAAGACCCAGGCCACCCCCTCTTCATCCTAGGGCATGCAGGGAGGAACGGAGAAGGGAGCAACATGGCTTACGGGGGAGAAAAGGGCCCTGATCCCTTTCATTAGTTGCAGCTGGAAGAACAGGATATAAAAGGGGTGTTTGCACACAGCACCCTGCTGGAAGCAAAGCCTGCATTATCTTTGTCGAGGCTTAACTGGGTTTTGGTGTCCTCCCAACTGCGGGTGCCTCATTGTCTTTTGGAAGTCTGCAATTTATTATCCTGGCCTGTCATGTTAATGACTTCAGTGTGGTTTGTGTTGTTATTTTTTATTTCTAATTTATCTGTGCTTTGGGTTCGGACTGCATTTCTTTCTTTTGCAGACTGTTTTTGGAAGAGTTTGATCTCCGCCGAGGATAATTGGACATTGGGGGGTCAAGTTAGAGGCATTAAAGGGAATTTATCTACTTCTGTGACTTTGTTATTTTTGTGCCACGCCCCAGGTCATCACATGCTACGACTGTCGTAAATAGGAGTCAGTGGCTGAGCATCTGAGTTTGGATCATGTGACCACGGGGATACTTGCAACTGTCATAAGTGTGAAAAACGGTCATAAGTCATACGTTCCAGTCCTGTTGTAGGGATTAAAAACAAATGGTTGTCCAATTCGGTCATTAAACCGATGGTTTTAAGTCAAGGCCTACTTGTATTTCTTGACTACTCGATCTTTTTCTCTCCATGGTTGATCCTCAAAAAGGCAGAAACTCCCCGTTACTTCAACGTCAATTCAAAACTTTCCCTGACCCGGGTTCAGAATCAGAATAGAGCTGGCAAGGGGCCTTGGAGGTCTTCTAGTCCAGCCCATCGCTCAGACAGCCAACCCTATCCCATTTCAGAATCAGAACAGAGTTGGAAGGGACCTTGGAGGTCTTCTAGTCCTGCCCATTGTTCAGGCAGCCAACCCTATATATCAGTGATGGCTAACCTTTTGGGGCTCCTGTGCCAAAAATTGTGTGCATGTGTGCTCGCATGCCAGCACCCAGAAGGCAATGTGCGCGCCTCCCCATGCCCTCTGCACATGCCCATGCAATCCCCGCCACTGCCCCCATACCGGCACTGTGCCTCCCAGCTGATTTTCAGCCCATTAGAGGCCTTTTTCGGCCTCCCAAAGGTTTGAGGAAAGCTTCTGCAGCCTTTGCAGGCTGAAAAATGGGCCCATTTCATCACTTCCGGTATTTCCAGAAATATAGGAAGTGATGAAACGGGCCTATTTTTCGGCCTGCAAAGGCTTTCCTCAAGCCTCTGGGAAGTCGAAAAAGGCCTCAAACAGGCCAAAAATCAGCTGTGAGGCACGTGCATGTGCAGTGAGGTAAGTTTGCCTGCAGCTCGCGTGCCGGCACAAATGGGTCTGCGTGCCACCTGTGGCACGCGTACCATAGGTTCGCCATCACGGCGATATACCATTTCAGAATCGAAACAAGACGGTTGTGTGAAGACCTCAAGGTTTCTCCGCCCTCATCTCATCCTCCCTGCTGGAGGAAAACCCCAGTAGCCGCCGTACATCGGCCAGATCCAGATGCCGGCTACTGTCGAATCCCCAGGAACGGAGCCAAAGGTGGAAAGGTGGTAACCTGACATCTCCACAGCTGCCGATCTGGTTTCACCACTTCAGAAAGCCTCAGGGGTGGGGGTGGGGGGGGGTTTGGAAAACCCAGAAGCATCCCAAAACCCACACACGAGGCCAGCTGCCTGTTTGGCAAGGCAAGAGAGAACAACATGTCTCTGCAGCTTCTGGGAAACAGGAGCTTTTGGGGTGACTCCTGTCTTGACGTATGTTTTGTAATTTCCAGGAGCTGGTTGGTTTTTATTTTTTTTTATTTTACTGAAGTGCTTGCCATGACTCATGAGGATTGCTTTGAAAAATCTTTGAAAAACCAGGCCGATGCCATCCAGCTCTGACTCGCTCAGCCGGCACCGACAGCTTGGCTTTCTTCTCCAACATGGTTAAATTTTGGTCCCCACCAGTGGCTGTGTTAGTCTTCTGGAATTCAGAATGGCTGGGAAGAATGGCAGAGGTTAGCCTCGGTGACCGGTGGCACCAAACAGGTAAGGTAATATTTGCCAGTAACAACACCAACACCGTTAGCGGTGTTCTGCTATTGCCTGTGCAAGCTTTAGGGTTAACACAGGATTCTTTGGCACACGCACTGGGTGGCAGTGCCTGTTCCATCATTACGATCAGTGGTGGGATTCATCCGGTTCACACCGGTTCAACAGAACCGGTTGTTAAACTTTCTGAGCCGTTTGGTGAACTGGCTGTTGGAAGAAATCATTACGGCAGAGAACCGGTTGTTAAATTATTTGAATCCCACCACTATTTACAATCCTGGATAATCTCAGCTACCATAAAAGATATGATCCTGGAGGAGCATCTATAACCTGATTGCCGAAAGCAAAACAAGCTGATCCTGCAACCTCATTGAACGCTTTTCTTTCTCAATTACAGCTAGTCCTCGACTTATGGCCACCATTGAGCCCCAAATTCCTCTTGCGGAGCAAGGCAGTTGTTAAAATGAGATTTTGTCCCATTTTACGATCTTTCTTGATGCAGTTGTGAAGTGTTGTTAAGCGAATCTGGCTTCCCCCTTGACTTTCCTTGCGGGAGGGTCACTAAATGGGGAGAGCATGTAAGCACGGGACATTCCAACCGTCATAAATACATGCCAGTTGCCAAGCATCTGAATTTCGATTACATTGATCACGAAGATGCTGCAAAGGTCGCAAGTGTGAAAAACAGTTAAAAAGCAGTGCATTTTTCAGTGCTGTGGTAACTTTGAACAGTCACTAAATTGTTAACTGTTAAACTTATATCTGGGCTCCAGCACGAATCTGGTAACTCTGAAGAGTACATTTTTGATCCCCAGTGAAATGGACCAAAATTTGATTTCGCGTCATTATCCTGAGACATGTATGTTTGCCTTGGTCACTAAACTGTTGTAAGTTGAGGACTACCTGTGTCTACTCTTGGGATCAAACCTAGGAAGAGGTCGGCAGGATATTTGGAATCTACAACTGGTATTCCCCCCAAATCCTGAGGAGGATATACAGTCCCCACAACCCAAAAAGGAGAAAAAACTATTAGTACAGAACAGAATTAGGATTTGGGGATTGTGTTGGTACAGAACAGAATCAGGATTGTCTGCCACAGATGGAGTAAAGCCACCCAAAGGTACGAAATTTCAAGGTCATTTTGTTTTGAAGTTATCCCCAAAGTTGATACTGGAGGTTTTTAAGAAAAGATTGAACATTTGGCTGAAATCATATACAATCTCCTGCTTGAGCAAGGGGTTGGACTAGAAGACCTCCAAAATCCCTTCCAGCTCTGTTGGTCTGCTCTTGTTTCATTCTGATAACAGGGTGGCAAAACATTTCTAAATATAGGGGATATCATTGGGTCGAATTCATTTTGTTTAAATTCAAAGACGGTTTGATTAAACCCAATTTTTGCTTGTTCCTCATTCCTGTTTCTGACCATTCCCTTGTTCTGGTCCTGGCATGCCAATCAAATACCAAGGATTTTGGCCTGAAGTTGAAAATTGTGCACCTGCAATTGCGTTAAGTGTACTTGCAACTTTGGGAGCTGAAGTCCACAAGTCTTAAAGTTGCCAATGTTAAACACTCCTGTTTTACACCATCAAAGAACAACATCTGCCAAACTCTGGTTCTTGGGAAGGATTGTATAGTTCAGGTGTCTTCAAACTTGGCAGCTTTAAGACTGGTGGATTTCAACTCCCAGAATTCTTCCTCCTCCAGTCACGTTAGCTCAGGAATTCTGGGAGTTGAAGTCCACCAGTCTTAAACTTGCCAAGTTTGAAGACCCTTGCTATAGATGGACAAAACTTCCGAATCCAAACTGTGCGACAAACGGTAATACGTTTAAATTTGAATGGAATAAAAATTATTGGGTGCATCAAGTTGACTACATTTTGGTCAAAATATTTTTTAAGTGAATCTGGCTTCCCCACGGACTTTGCTTGTCAGAATGTCGCAAAAGTGAATCATGTGACCCCAGCATACGGCAACGGTCATAACTATCAAGTCAGTTGTCAAGCGTCTGAATTTGGATCATGTGACCACAGGAGTGCTGTAATGGTTGTTAAGTGTGGAAAGCAGTCATAAGTCACTTTTTTCAGTGCTGTTGTAACTTTGAGCGGTCACTAGAGGAAATTTTGTTAAATTAAGTATTACTCACGTTAAGTTTTCACCAGTCTTTGACTGTGAATCTAACCATAGATCAAATAATAATAATAATAATAATAATAATAATAATAATAATGATTTGTGATACGAAACCCAGTTATCTCATTTGCTGTGTACACTGTCATTTTCTGTGTATTATAATAATAATAGTAATAATAATAAAATAATTTTAAAAAACCTACTTGGAAAAAGCTTATATCCTCCGACACTACCTGAACAGTTCCCAGGTCCTTGGTTAGGACTCAAGTTGTTGAGCTGCCAACTAGCCCCAAAGGCTGTGAATCTCACTAAAGATTAACCAATAATAGTAATAATAATAATGTTTGATTTGATTTATTTGATTTGTCAATCGCTTACAAGATAATAGGTATAAGTATATACATAGTTATGAATACATGAAATGAGTACATATAAGAAAAATAAAAGAAACAATAGGACAGGGATGGTAGGCACGTTGGTGCGCTTATGCACACCCCCTACAGTCCTCTTAGGAAAGGGGTGAGGTCAATAGTAGACAGTCTAAGGTTAAAGTTTTTGGGGTTTGGGGAAGAAACCACAGAGTCAGGTAGAGGATTCCAGACACTGATCCCTCTGTGCCTGAAGTCGTATTTCCTGCAATCAAGTTTGTTGCGGTTAACCTTGACTTTGTATCTATTGTGTGCTTTTGTGTTGTTATGGTTGAAGCTGAAGTATTCATTGACAGGTAAGTCATTGCAATGTATGATTTTATATGCCATACTTAGATCAGACCGAAGATAGCGTAATTCAAGGTTTTCTAGGTCTAGAATTTCAAGTCTGGTGGCATAAGGTATTCTACAACGAGTAGAGGAGTGGAGAACTCTTCTTGTGAAATATTTCTGGACTTTCTCAACTGTGCTAATATCAGATACGTAATGTGGGTTCCAGACTGATGAGTAATAATAATAATAATAATAATAATAATAATAATAATAATAGTATAATAATAGTAATAATAATGTAGGAGAAAGAGAAAGAGAAAGGAGAAGAAGGAGAAGAGGAGGAGGAAGAGGAGAAGGAGGAAGAAGAGAAAGAAGGCAGTGGTAGTAGTCATAGTAGTTTTTAAAAGTGAGGACCATGAATGTCGTTTTCAAAAAAGTTACTTTTGCAGACTGATATCAGCCTGAACATGCAAAACAGTCTATCTGTTAACAGACATCCTGTTATATTTTCTTTCCATTATCACTTTCATTTCCTTTATTTTTGCAACTAAATTTTGATATACAGGTAGCTTTCCATTCGTTTTAGCGACCGTTCAAAGTTATAAGGGCACTAAAAAAAAAAGCGACTTGAGTCTTCATGTTTAACGACCGTCGCAAGATCCCTACGGTCACAAGGGATCAAAATCTGGGCCCTTGGCAACCAGCTTACAGCATCCTTGGACAAGCCATGTCAATGGGAAAAGCCCGCTTTCAATCTGGGTTTATGTAAGGCGTGTTGCCAAGGGAAACACTCTTACCCAGGTTTTAAGTGAAATAAGGGTTAAAATTCAGATTGGAGGTTTTCCTGCTGTCTACAAATTGAGACACTCCAGATGGGTGGCAACTGACTGGGAATGGGGGAGAATGGAACTGGAAGATGCCTGGCGGGTCAGGGTGGCCATTTTGGAAATCCAGAGAAAAATAGGGAAAAACAACCCCAACATCTGCACTCTCGTTTCAACAAGTCACTTTACTGGACAGTCACTTGTCTGAAATGGTATAGGATCTCCTGCTCAGGGGCTGGACTGGAAGACCTCCAAGGCCCCTTCCAAGCTCTATGCTGATTCTTCGATGGCCGACTGCTTTTCATATCTGTCCTTACAAATTTGTGTTTGGAAGCCAAACCACTCTCAGATCTACCTGGCTGAAAACAAAACAAAACAAAAAGACAGTTTAGAAAGCATTTCAAAAAAAAAAAAAGAGAAAAACTTTGACCCTAAGTGAACTTACATCAGGGAAACGCCTCTGTTAGGCCTAGGTTAGGGGTGTTGTGTGAACCGTAGCCCCTGGCTTTTGTCTTTTAATATAAGCAAAACCCATCATCATTGCTTTAGGCTCCCTAACATTATTTAATTTACAATCTAGCCCTAAAATCTCAACCTGACTCCTTTCCTTTCAGAGAACCGCATTCAAATTTATTGGCTCTCCTAGGTGTGTGCAGAAAATTTTGCCAAGTTTTCAACCAGCTGCTCAAAATATGCCATGAACATTTACTGGGTTTGCAAGAAAAAGAGGGGGAAAATTTTTTATAATCTGGAAATATGTACAAACAGGGTAGAGTTAATATGTACAGCTATACGGAGGCTGCTTGGAAAACTGGCCATTTCAGCTCATGTGCAAAGGCCCAAGATTTATTTATTCTTAAAAAGGCAGTGATCTTAAGAAGGAAGGAAACATCCCCCTTTTTTTTGGCATAATATACCTAATTTAGTTCTGTATTGACCCAATTTATGGATTCTAATAGCACCTTTAAGCCTGAATTAGTGTGTTTTTTCAACCTTAGTAACTTTATGAGGCGTGGACTTCAATTCCCAGAATTCCCCAGCCAGCACAGCATAGAATTCTGGGAACTGAAGTCCACATTTCTTAAAGTTGCCAAAGTAGAGAAATATTGTGACTCTGTCCCTTTGTAAGGACTAAACTAGTAACGCAATGCACACCCTCAAGAGTGGGGTGTTACACACTTGCATAAAAAGAGGATTGACTTCTGCATGGAAAAAGGGAGCATCTCTTCAAACCTGTGAAGGTTCCTCTCTTTGCACCTGCCATTCTGACATTTTGGGCTATTGCCCCATGGCTGGCCTAGTGGAAGGAGCAAGGGGTTTTAAGGGGTCCAAAAACCCAAGATGGCCACCATGTAATCAAAGCCCCACCCCTTCTTATGTGCATCCCAACACACGGGTGCGGATGTCAATCACTTGATTGTGACTTTTTTTAAAAAAATATTATTTTTATTGAACAATTTTCCTCATTTTATAACACCGTTTTCATTCTTTGCAACTTTTTGGTATCGATATACATATGTTTTACATACATTTTAATTATACATACATACATAAATTCCTTTATATATATTGTTCCACTGTAATATCTTTATATCTACCATTTAACCAATTATACTATGCATTTCAAATCAAACAATATTCGGGTTCTCTTATCTTTTATTTCCATTGTCAGCCTATCCATCTCGGCACTCTTCTTGATCACACTTTCCTCAGACGGTATAATACAATTTCTCCAGTTTTGCGCATAGACAATTCAAGCCGCCGTTATTAAATGTAGCATTAGATATTGTGCTTTTTTGTCAGGTTTTCCTGTTATTATGCCTAATAAGAATATCTCCGAACTCTATTTGTTGCTTAGTTATTTCCTCAATCCACCTTATCCTCATCCAGTATTTTTTTGTTACTGGGCACATCCATCACATATGATAGCATGTTCCTTGATTCTGTTTACATTTCCAACGTTCTGGTGATCTATTTGACTGTGATTTTTTAAAAAAACTTTCCTGCACATTATACTTAACACAATATCCAAACAAGTGTCATTAAAGTTTGGCACAACACCTGGTTCACACAACAACTTAAGACCGAGATAACGGCTAACTTTCCTTAACATGCTGAATCCCAAATCTCTCAACCTGGTTTAACCCTCGACTAGCTTGTTGTGCTGTTTACTGGTCAAGAGATGTCCCAGCAGAAGGCGATCACTGGGATCACTTTGGTTACATGCTTCTGGTTTGGGATTTTGCACAAACCCAAGTTTATGGGACAGTAAATGGGGCAATCCTCGACTTATGACCACAACTGAGGCTAACACTTGTTGCTAAGTGAGACGGCGGTTAAGTGAATTTTGTCTTATTTTGCGACCTTTGACTTTGCTTGTAGGAAGGTCACAAAATTGGATCACATGACTTCAGGATATCACAAGTCATAAACCTGAATCATTTACTAAGCATCTGAATTTTGATCATGTGATCAGGGGGGAATGCTGCAAATGTCGTAAGTATGAAAAACGGTCATAAGTCACATTTTTCAGCCCCATTGTAATTTTGAACAGTCACTAAACGAATTGAAGTTGAGGACTACCAGCACAATGCACTGCATTACACAACCCAGGTTGTGAGGTGAGGGGCGAACTGGGGACCAGAGTGGCAATGAGAGGCTTCGCGGGTTTAGATGTCTGCACCAAACAAAGGGGTGGGATCGATGGCCTCGAGAAAACCTTCCCATTTTAACGGCTCGCGTGCTCCAAGGGATGGCACGCTGCAAGGAAAAAATTAAAACCTGCGGAAAAATCAAAACACCTAACTAATTCAGGAGCTTCCTCACTCGTCCGGGGAACTTTTACACGCGGAACTTTTTTTTTTTTTTTTTGCAAACTTTTGCAAAATCAGAAACTCTGCAAAAAAAGTCATAGAGCCGAACCCTTTCCAAAGAAAGGTGGCAGGAGAGAGAAAGACCGCGTAAATAAGTCACGCAGGCTCCGCAATGCAAGCTCCTGAACTCAGCGCCGCATTTTTTAAGTCACCCGCGTGTAAAATCCGACTTTCACCCGCCGACGATGGCGACCAACAGGCAGCCGCGAGGCGGCCCCGGAGCCGACTCCGTTCCATCGAAGAGAACCTGATCCGGGCATCCCGTTTTTCCTTCCCTCACTTTTAATCCCGAATGACAGCAGCGGCGTCCAATGACCCGCCGCAAAGCGTCAACATCGTGTTCGCTCGGCCCTCCCGCCCAATGAGGACCGGCGGAGGTCGAGATCCCGCCTTCCGTGCGCCAGAAGCGGACGAGCGCGGCGGCCATGTTGAGTGTGGGACACCCCTCCCCTCAAAGAAGAACCGACCGAGTCAAGGCGAACGTTTTACGGACCGTCGCCGGACCGGGAACCCCGAGAAAGGGGGGGATGTTGGGGTCCGCAGAGAAGCCGGCTGCGTGGGACGCGACCCGTTAGGCGGCTCGGCTGCGCGACGGCACCGACTGGCATCCCAGGCAAGAGCGCCCGGCGCCATCTTAAGTGTGGCAAGTCTTGCCCTTTTCCGCCGCCTCCATTGGTTGCTATTGCAAGCGGGGGGGGGGGGGTTGTTAAGCCAGCGAGCACATTTTCGCCCTTTGCATCCCCGGGGGTTGCAATCTGGGGGAGAGTTAGACGCCCCCTCCCCTAAATGCAACCCCCCC
>NW_020769459.1:28821-43908 GCF_900518735.1 Pseudonaja textilis
TTTCCTTTTTTTCCTTTCCTTTCCTTTCCCCTTTCTCCTTTCCTTTTCTTTTTTCTTTCCTTTTTTCTTTTTCCTTTCCTTTTTCCTTCCTTTTCCTTTCTTTCTTTCTTTCCTTTCCTTTCTTTCTTTCTTTCCTTTCCTTTCCCCTTTCTCCTTTCCTTTTTCTTTTTGGTCTCTTCTTGGGAAACGTAGTCCACCCCAATGGAAGGGGCGCCTGGCTGGAGAAGATTTAGGCTGAGCTGGCTATGGTGGAAAGGAGGCCGGGTCCCCCTGGTGGCCCTTTGGCATAGAGCATGACAAACAAGCCGATTCTGTGTTTTTTACACACCACGGGAGCGATCGGCATGGGGAAAACCGCTAAAATAGGATTGTGTACAATTTTGCAAAGTTGGGCACCAAGAGCTGGAATCCACCAAAGTCTCCAGGTGTAACTCCCTGGAGAAGAGAGGAATTAAAAGCAACTATTCACTCAAAAGCTTGCCTCCTTCTAAACGGGACGGGATTTAGTATTTTTAACTTTTTCTTCTAACCAGGAATCTCTCTGCAGGGGGCGGGGGAATAGTTTTTATTTATTTATTTATCCCACCTTTATTGTCTAGAAAGATTCTCTCAAGTCATCCAGGTCAGAGTTGCTCCAAAGGTGCTTTTTCAAGAGGCCACTGGACCAGGAAGTACTTTTGGGCCCCACCTTTCTTATTTTCATAAATATACATACCTTCTTTCCTTCTGTTTTGTTCATTGTTCTGTTTTCCTACAACACCTGGGTAGGCTGAGAGAATGACTAGGCCCAGCTGGCTTTCCTGCCTAAGGTGGGACTAGAACTCACTGTCTCCTGGCGATTGGCTCATCCAGTTGGCTTTCATGTGAATAGCGGGGATTAGTATTTATTATCTCTTGATGATGACTGGCTTAAAGTCACCCAGCTGGCTTTCAGACTAAGGCAGAACTAGAACTCACTGTCTCCCGGTGATTGGTCCAAAGTCACCCAGCCGGCTTTCATGCATAAAGCGGGACTAGAACTCACCATCTTATGTTTTCTAGCCTCGTGCCTTACCCAGTAGGCCAAACTATTTCTATTGCACTTTATTAATTTATTTGATTCTTTTTGTTAGTTTTTATCATTCTTTTTATTTTTATTTTTTGTTTTAAATATGGTTTTACATTGTGTGAGCCACCTTGAGTTTCCATGGGCGAATAGGCTGCAATATAAATTAAATAAATAAAATAAATACCTGCCTACTTACCTATATCTATTATCTGTCTCATCTATCTGTCTGTCTTTGGACGGATGGATAGATAGACAGAGATGATAGATAGATAGATAGATAGATAGATAGATAGATAGATAGATAGATAGAAAGACAGAAAGAAAGATAGATAGATAGATAGATAGATAGATAGATAGATAGATAGATAGATAGAGGATAATGATGAGAGGTGATAGAAAGGTAGAGATAGATAATGAGAGAGAGAGAAGAGATGATAGAGATACTGTAGCTAGAGAGATGATTATGGAAGGATAGATTGGTAGATAGATAGATAGATAGATAATAATTTGTGATAGATGATAGAAAGGTAGAGATAGATAATGAGAGAGAGATGATAGAGATATTGTAGCTAGAGATGATTATACATGGATAGATAGATTAGATAGGTAGAAAGATAGATAGAAAGATGATAATGATGACAGATGAAAGAAAGGTAGAATGAGAGATAGATAATGAGAGAGAAGAGAGGGATGATAGAGATACTGTAGCTAGAGAAAGATGATGATGGGATAGATATAGAGATCTACCTCCTTGTTTCTATCTCTATCTTATCTATCACTATCTCTATATAATCTACATTTATCTCTGTCAACCTATCACCTCTTTCTATCTAGCTACATACTAATCTACAATTCTCTCTCTCTCTTCCCTCCAACTCTCTTTTTTATTTATTTTTATTATTTGCCATTCTCTTCCCAACTGTTTCTGCCTTCTGGCACCAAAGAGGCCCATTCTGGAGCTTCCGTTGGAGTTGAAGCTGCAGAACATTTATTAGATTTTTTTTTAAAAAAACCACCCGATAAGCCAAAACCTGCCTGGGCAGCTTGCCATAAAAACCCATTAAAATTACAGTGCCAATAAAAGCATATACGGTTTTAAGATCAATAAAAGGCAAAAATGAAAAACGCCATTCCGGCTAAGGGGAGCCGCTGAGGAGCTAAGACACAACAGAAGAACAAATTTTCCAGGCTTAGAAATGTCTAGAAAAAAATGGTGCCAGTTGGGACTTCCGTCCGGCTTCTCTGGACAAGGGCTTTCGCAAACGGGCACCATCGCCGAGAAAGTTCTGGAAAAGGCTGGGTGAGAGGCTATTTTCAGGCTGTCCTCGACTTAACGTTTTTTTCCGCTGCTAAGCGAGACGTGGGTTAAGTGAGCTTTACCCCGTGTTACAACCTTCCTTGCCACTGTCATCACTAAGTGGATCGCTGGAGTTCTGCAGTTGGCAACCCGGTCCTTAAGCAAATCACTGCAGTTATTAAATTAATAACCCGGTTGTTAAGTGAATCAGGCTTTCTCTTCCCGTCCCCCCCGCCCCCCCATGGACTTTGCTTGTCAGAAGGTCATAAAACGGGACCTTGGGATACTGTGGCCATCGTAAATACGAGCCATCTGACTTTTGATCACGGAACCATGGAGACGTTGCAACGATCATAAGCAAGAAAACACAGTCCTAAGTCGCATTTTTCGGGGCCGTTGTAACTTCAGTCATTAAACAAACGGTTGCAAGTCAAGGACTACCCATAATTTGCTATTTTGACCTGTAAGATAATGCAGAGGGTCCTGTAATTTGCTATTCCTGGGCCGGTGTACCTGAGGGAAACACCTGGTTTTGGGGGGGCGGGGTTTAGCCAGAATGCTGGCAATTTGCAACCATTTCGGCTTAAATCTTCGTGAGTCAAAAAGAGTTAAAAAAAAAAAAAGAAGAATAAATAGGGTTTTTTTGTCCCCCGTGAATGATGCTGCCCTCTCCTTGAGTGGTGGCCCTAGCCTTTTGCACCGAGGGAAAAAAATGTCCTTTTCTCCGCTACAGCTGGTCCTCGACTTAAGACCATAACCAAACCTAGAATTTCAGTCACCCAAAATTCACACCCCAGTTTATCCTTGGCCGCGGCGATTAAGCGAATCACTTGCATTTCTTAAAATTAAGTCACTAGGTCATTAAGCGAGTCTGGCTCGGTCGCAAAAGGGGATCCCGTGACCGTCATAACTACGAGTCCGTCGCCAAGTGCCCAAACTTCACCCCGGCGGATGCTGCAAAACGGTCGAGAGTGTGAAAAACAGTCCCTTTCTCTCCCCCCCCTCCCCCCGCAGTGCCGCCGTAACTTCAAACAGTAACTGAACCGTCGGAAGTTGAGGACTATACCTGTATTAGCACCTGGCGTGGGGAAGAAGGGGGGGGCTCCTTCCTGGATGCCCCAGGTTGGAAAGCTGCAAATATTTGGGAGCTTCGAATGCCCAGCCGTCGCCTTGCAAGGAGGGTGGGGAGAGCGAGCATTCTCCCCGGGGCTCGGCTGCCAGCCAAAAGCGCCAGCTGCCAGGCCTGCTAAGCCAACCCCCCCCCCCCCGCCCGCCGGTCAAGGCGACTCTTCCTGGGCCCAGAAAGACGGTCTGGCTCCGCCGTGAGTCCTCTGGCATCCTCCGCCTTGTTGTTCCGAGCATCTCGGTTGCCGGGTGGGGACGGTTGCCTAGTTACCCTGCCCACTGATGGAGAAGGAGGGCCGGGAAGGAGCCGTGGAGGAGAGGGGGGGTGCCTTGCATTGCCAGCCCCTCCCTTTCTCTCCCCCCCTCCCCCCACTGATGGGTCTGGGCTGCTGCTTGGCCCCCTCCCTCTGGGGGATGGGCTTTGTGTGCCAAGAAATTGGAGACACGCTAATCTTGCGGGGCGGGGGGGGGTTGAAAAAAGTTATTCTCAGGTGACCCTAATCTCTGGCAGATCCCAGTGGCACTTAAGCCAGATTATTGGCCTCTCCGGGAAGGGTCGGGGTTTAAATCCCAAGAGCCTTAAAGAACACACACACATACACACACACACACACACACACACACACACACACAGAGTTGTGTGGCTAAGAAACACTGGACCTGGGTAGCCTCTCAATCTGTCTGCTTTTTTCTTTCCTCTCCGAAAATCAAGTGGTATTCAGTTCCCCTTGTCGGTTGCCATGGCGACAGGCAAAAACCACCCGTCCCAAGGGTGAACCGGGAGTGAACTTTACAACAGTTTTTTTTCAACCGCGGCCGGTTCCCACGACAAGCTGTTGTGGCGTCAAAAATGCCGTAAAAGGGGGACAGGGCGGAATTCACTTCGCGACTCTTTGCTTAGCGACAGGAAACGTTGGGGTCCTCAACTGTGGTCGTAAGTCAGGGACTACCTTTATTTGGAAAAGAACAGTACTGGGGGAAGGTTGGCAGTGGTCTGGCACACACAGACACACACACACAATTGGACAGCCATTTATCAGAAATAGTATAGGTTTCCTGCAAGGACGGGGTTTGACTAGATGACCTCCGAGGTCCCTTCCAACTCTACTGTTACGGGGTTATCCTAACACGGCTGTCAAACCAGAAGGCCTGCTTGGTTTCTACATTTCCCTAGAAGCAGCTCCTTTTTTTTTTCCCCTGGGTTTTTTTTTCCACTTACGGATGACTACCCTGGAGACCACCAGATTTGCAGCTTCCCGTCGGTACCTGGTTTGGGCTGAGGTGGAAACGGGATTTCCTGCTTGGGCACGGGGTTGGGCTAGAAGACCTCTAAAGTCCCTTCCAACTCTGTTACTCTGTGAGTCTGAACTCTTAGATCTCTTGTTTGGTGGGGAGGTGGAAACCTCCCCACCACACTCCAAAGACCTGCTTTGAGGACACCGGCCTAAGCCGAGATCGGCCTTGGAAGAGGATGTGAAGAAGCCGTTTGGTCCCGGAGCTCCTTTCTCAAGTTGTCCTTCCTTCTCTAGGCGAAGAAGAAGACGGCGATGAAGATGACGAGACCGAAGGTCCGACCGGAAAACGGGCAGCTGAGGACGATGAGGTGAGGGCATCTGGTCTTCCGGCCTCCCATCTCTACTGCTCATGGTTTTTTAATAGCTTACCAAAATATAAAATGCAGAAATGCAAAGAAAATATACAGAAATACGAAATAGAGAAATGCAAAGAACATATACAGAAATATAAAATGCAGAAATGCAAAGAAAATATAGAGAAATATAAAACAGAGAAACGCAGAGAACATATAAAATGCAGAAATGCAAAGAAAATACGTAGAAATATAAAATGCAGAAATGCAAAGAAAAATGAAAATAGTGGCAAAAAAAAGAGTACGAGGGGGAAAATGTAGGGTAAAAGTGGAGAAGAAAGAGAAATTCACTTCCAGCTAATTTGGTATGGTAAAATCAGGTAACAAAAACCTCGACTTTTTACTTTTACGTATCAATATATACCAGCCATTTCTATAAAAACAAACCTATCCAATTGTCAAAACTCAAAATCTAAAATTTTCATGTGTATATTTTTCCCTCGCTTCAAGCACAAAGTCCAGAACCGGGTTCCAAGCAGAAACAAAATGGTGTTCTTTAATCAAAGCAGTCAAATTTAGCCACCTCTGCTAACTCCCATCAACTTTCGCAGCCGTTAGTCCTTTGTGGGAATCACAAAAGCGTATTCTTGCTGCCGTCTGCCTATATAATGCCAAAATTTCCCCATCTTTGGAAGAAGCTGTGATGCATCCCAACCATGGAACATGGCCTTAATTTCAGTCCACCCGATCTCATTTTTTGAAGTCGCCTACCTAAGTCTCAAAATAGTCCTCCCTGCTTGTTTAGGCCAGGCCCATCGTCCTGAGCCCAGTGTCTGCTGGTAGTTTTTTCATTTAGGTTTCAGATCTGGGTCTCTGGGCACTTCCATAAACTGGCATTCCCAGGAATCTTCAAAACCCATTGACAGAAAAGCCCCGAGCCATAATTGTTACCTCAGAGAGTTCTAGGCAGGAGCTCAGGATGGCTGAGGAAAAGATGGAGGATGTAATCTGACCCAGAGAAGAAAAAAATATAATAATTCCATTAGGAAAAGGCCATTTGTGGAGAACTGGGGCCTTTAAAAAATAAATAAATACCAATTTTAGAAACTGCCTTTGTCCCTTGCAGGGAGATCTTGTGCGATAAGCCCCCACAAAGAAAATGGGACCGGAAGGTAATTGGGTTGTGAAAGGATACACATGCTTTTCCTGCACAGCTTGGTACGTCCCCGAAGAATTCTGTTGGATCAAGAAGATGGTGCTGTTATAGTTTGCTGGAAAAATACAGGAAGATGGACCTATGGCAGGGGTCGTCAAACTTGAGACAGCTTTAAGACTTTGTGGACTTCCAACTCCCAGAATTGCTCCTCCAGTCATGTTAGCTCAGGAATTCTGGGAGTTGGAAGTCCACAAGTCTTAAACTTGCCAAAGTTTGAAGACCCTTGCCCCTATGTCATCCTTGCAGCTCTCTGAGCTTGGTGGTTTTCTTGCAGACGTTTTGTTGAGTAACAAACTCGACTAGGTAACATCAGTGCTAGGAGAAGTCATGTTGGGGTCCTTGGTGCTCTCTGAGCTTGGCGATTTTCTTGCAGACTTTTCATGACCCAATTAGGTAACATTATCAGTGCAAAGAGGAAGACTGGAATCCTTGATGCTGTCCGAATTGGGTAGTTTTTTTGCAGACGTCTCATGACCCAAGTAGAGAATGTCATCAGTGTTAGAAGGGAGTTTCATACTAGACCAACCATCAATGGTAAACAGCAGCCTAATAAAGGAATCGCCATAATAACTCCACCAAAAGCAAACCGGGCAAGCAAGCCATTGTATATAAAATGAGAGCAAACCCCGCTCCCTGCTAGCACTGATGATGTTACCTAGTTGGGTCATGAAACATCTGCAAGGAAAACCGCCAAGATCAGCTCAACCCCCGAGCGACAAGAGTTTCTCTTCTGGTTGGAGGATGGGTCCTGCCTCGAAAACCCGATTTCAGGAGCAGCTGAACGGGGGGGGGGGGTCATTTAATTTATAATTAATGAAAATTCCCAGATCTGAGCTCTCTGACCCATTTATTTTTTCCCCCGCCTTCCTTTTACAGGACGACGACGTCGATCCGAAGAAGCAGAAAACCGACGAAGACGACTAGGGAGTAGAATAATAAAAAAAGAAAAAGAACCAACTTTTTTTTAAACTTAAGAAAAGAGGGAAAAGAATTTTTTTAAGAAAAAAGGCCAGCGTGAACTTCTTTCACCTTTGAAAAACTTCCTGTTACAAAAACGAAAAAAAAAAAAAAACACGTTTCCCCCTTGTTGCTAATGGTCACCGTCATAAAGTAGAGCAAACAGACAAAAAATCCACCCCAACCCCAGTAAAAGCCGTGTGGCCGTAGAGCTGCCATTTTTTTTCCCCAACTTGTAAAAAATAGCAAAAAAATAAAAACCCAACAGCCCAAAAAAATCTCCCTCCCTTCTCCCCTCCCCTCGGGAAAACTTCAAGGCCCAGCTTGCTTTCTTAAAAGTAACTTTAAAAGGAGAATTTGTTTGTATTTTTTATTTACATTTTATATTTTTGTACATATTGTGATGAGGTCAGCCATTTTTAACGCGATCTCCATTGACCAAAAGGGGGGGGCGGGGGCTTTTGAAGTGTGCTTTTCTTTTCGTTTTTCCTTTGTTCCTATAAACGAAACGAAACAAACGAAAAATAATTCTTGACTTTACTTGTGGTGTGACCGTGTCCAAAAAACCATTATCTCAAAGGAGAAAACTAAAAAAAAAAACGACCTTGTAAAAAAATAATAATAATAATAATTTCAAAAACACACGCAAAAAAAGTCCAAGGTTTATGACGAGCATTCCAGTAACACTTTTTTTTTTTGTGTATGTACTTTTACCTGTACCATAAAAGTAGTGGGTTTGTGAGATGGCAAGGCCAAAGATTAAAAGATTTTTTCCTTTTGTTTTTTTTTTCCTTTTCGTTCTTTTTATTTTTGTCTAAGGAGTTGCTGTTAATTTTTTTTTTTCTTCTTCTTTTTGGCCTGTTTGATGTATGTGTGAAAACAATATTGTCCAACAATAAACCGGAATTTTATTTTGCTGGGTTGTTCTAACGAAGCTGGTTGCACAAGTGATGTGTAGTTTTTGTTTTTGTTTTTTTTTAAACTTCCCCCAAGTAAATTTACCTCAGCTTATTTGAAGATTTACCAAATACTATTCCTAGTGAGGGGAAAAAAAACCTTAGATTTGTGATATAGGTAGTCCTCGCCTTAAAACGACCACAATTGAACTCAACATTTCTGTTACTAAATGAGAAAGAAGTGAGCTTTGCCCCTTTTTTATGACCTTTCTTGCTGCCGTTAAGTGAATTCGCTGCAGTTGGTAAGTTAGTAAGTGAGAGGGTTATTAAGCAAATTCCTCGTTGACTTTTCATCCAAAGGTCGCAAAAGGGGATCATATGACCCTGAGACACCAACTGTCATAAATGTGAGTCAGGCGTCAAGCATCCGAATAAACCACGTGACCACGCAGATAGCAATGGTCATAAGTGTGAAAACTGATTCTTAGTCACTTTTTCACTTAGTCACCAAGCAGTCTCAACCTCAATACTCCGGAGGATCCTGGGAAAGAAACCATGTGCGAACAACTAGAAGCAAATAAAGTTATAGCTAGCAGTCAGCATGGGTTGGTTAAAGACAGATCGTGCCAAATCCAATCTTATTTCATTCCTTGATAAAATCACTAAATTATTAGACCAGTGAAATGCTGTGGGCATAGTATACTTAGATTTCAGCAAGGCATTTGACAAAGTAGACCCACAATCTACTTGGTAAGCAAGAAAAATGGAATAGATCAGGGGTCGCCAACCTTTTGGACCTCGGACCACCAAATGTATAATTTTAAATCCTGCAAATCAAGAGACCCTGGAAAAATCCCCCCAAAAATCTGCAGGAAAATTCCCCACCCTGTATTCCTACCAGTCGATTGTTCTTTATTTGGGATTGAAGGATACTGTCTCCAGCTCCGTTCTCAGGGAGAGAGAGACTTTTGACTTCATGCAAAGAAAGCAGCAGAAGCCGCAAAAGTCTTTCTCTTCCCCCAAACTCTGCCAGAAACGAGTCTTTGCCAGTGCAGCCTCTTGGGGCAGGAGGCTTTTCAGGGTCCCAAAGACTCATTCCTGGCAGAGTTTGGGGGAGAGAAAGAAAAACTTTTGCTGCTTTCCTTGCATGCAGCCAAAAGCAGCAGAAGAAAGAAGCAGCCCAGGGGCCAGGCCAGGCGTGTGGGGCAAGTTCCCTTCTCCCCCTCCCGCCATTACCTCATGGTGTTCACAATGCAAGCCACACAAGCCTTATGTACCTGTGGGCCATGTGGGTGGCGCAGCCTTGTGTACCCACACAGCCTGGATTAATTGGTTTTAGGGGTGCTCTGGAGGTAACGTTTCTCTGCAAACCACCAACATTTTCTCGCAGCCCACCAGTTGGCAACCAGTGGAATAGACAATATCACCACCAGATCGATTCATAGTTGGCTGACCCCGTGTTCAACAAGTAGTCCTTAACGATACTAGGTCCCCATGCAAGAAAGTGGGGTACCACAAGGCTCCATCTTAGGCCCAGTACTCTTCAATATCTTTACCAATGAGGGAAGAGAAGGGGGACTCACCGAATTTGTAGAGGACACTAAACTGGCAGGAGTAGCCAACGCCCCAGAGGACAAGCTGAGGATCCAAAGGATCTTTGACAGACTTGGAACAATGGCCTCTGTCCAGCAAAACGAATTTTACTATGGAGAAAAGCAAAGCCTCACATCTAGGCAGGAAAAATCAAAAGGTATAGTAAATAAAGATTAGGCAAGATCTGGCTCAAAAAGAGTAAGTGAGGGGGGCCTTGGAGTCCCAGTGGACGATCACTTGAACCCGAGCCAGCCGTGTGCAGCAGCAGCCGCAGCCGAAAAAGCGAATACAACCCTGGGTTGTGTAAACAAGCATAGAATCAAAATCATGTGAAATATCAGTGCCGCTTTACAAAACCCTAGTAAGACCCCCCCCCCCAAAAAAAGGTGACTGAAAAGCAACTAAGATGATCAAAGGCCGTTAACAAAGACAATTAACCAGTGGAACTCCTTGCCACCAGAAGTTGTGGTTGCTCCATCACTGTAGGCTTTTAATTAAGAACAGGCTAGACAGCCACCTGTCTGAAATGATATATAGAGTCTCCTGCTTGAGGTAGGGGGTTTGATTAGATGACCTCCAAGAACCCTTCCAGCTCTATTATTCTATGTTATCCATTGGCTCAGCTTGAGTAGAGGGGTCAACCTCTTCTCTAAAGCCCCTGAAGAAGCAACGGATGGAAACTAATTCAAGGAGAGAAACAAGCTAGAACTAAGGAGGAATTTCCTGACAGTGAGGACAATTAACCAGTGGAACAGCCTGCCACCAGAAGTTATGGGCGCTCCAACACTGGAGGCTTTTAAGAAGAGACTGGACCGCCAATGGTCCGGAATGACATATGATCTCCTGCTTGAGCAAGGGGGTGGACTAGAAGACCTCCAAAGTCCCTTCCAACTTGCTTATTCTGTTATTCGGGTTTTCTGCACCTCGTCTGGGAAAACGTCCTGGATTCCCGTGAAGGAATTCCGTCCAGCTCCGTGCAATCAATGCCTGCCAGAATTCTGCTTAGCCTCACGAAAAACCAAAGAATAAATTTGATCAGCGGGAAAGTCCAGGAGGAAAGAGGGAGGGCCGAAGGAATTTGCACCCCAGAGGGAACAAAGAAAGGCATCCTGGTGGTACACACAGACACACACACACACAGACACACACACACAGACATACACATAGACACAAACTCCAGGAGCAAGCCACTGGTGCAAACCCATTTTTGTGTATGTGTGTGTGTCTCCTTCGGAAGCTATCAAACCAGGCATTCCCAAACTTTGCAAAAGGGGCGAGTGTGTTTGTGCGATATGCATACAAACACACACACACCCATCAAAAGAATGAAAATATTTTTGTTAGGTTTTCAGCTCAAAGCCATTGGTGCCTGTGTGTGTTTTTATAGGATCTATCGAACGGGCATTCCTAAACTTTGTAAAAAGAGGGGAGTGTGTTTGTGTGACACACACACACACACACACACACACACACAACCTCCAAAAGAATGAAAAGAAAGATTTTCCTTAGGCTTCAGCCGATATGCCCCCGACTTTTTAAGAATTCCATTTTAACGGACTCCATCGAATTCAACAATCCTCGACGTACAACGGTTCATTTAGTGACCGTTTGAAGTTGCAACGTTGCTCTGGAAAAAGTGACATGTGACCGTTTTTCACACTTACGACCTCTCCACGGTCACGCAACCAAAATTCAGACGCTTGGGAAACTTGACTCATATTTACGTCGGTCACGGCGTGCCCCGGGGGTCACGTTGATCCCCTTTTGCACCCTCCTGACAAGGAAAGTCAAGAGGCGGAAGCATGATTCATTTAACAACTGGGTGACTAACTTATCCACTGCAGTGATTCACTTAACAACGGGGGCAAGAAAGGTCGTAAAATGGGGCACTTAACAACTGCGACAAGAAAGGCTGTAAAATGGGGCAAAACTCACTGTGCAAATGTCTCAACAGCAGACATGTTGGGCTCAAATTGTGGTCATAAAGTCGAGAACTACCTATATGGTAAGACTTTCTCTCTGGAGTGATCGATCAATCACGTTTTCGTCCATTTTCCTCATGAAGATTTCTGGGCCTCTTTCCCCCAAAAGTGAGAGCTTCGTTTCCGAAACAGCGCCTGGCATATCTTGGATCTTCTGGGATTGATATTTGTTCTCCTGTGTGTGCGCGTGTGTGTGTATGTGTCTGCAGGAAAGGTCACAAAAGTCAAGATGGCAGCCGCAATTGGAACCTTCCCTCTTTTTCACAGCGTTTTGAGTTCACAATTATATTTTTTTCCCCTGGCTTTGGAACCCGTTGAAATTGGAAACCTCGATCAAGAGACAAAACTCTTCATCAGGACAATGGTGGGAAAAACCCTGCTCTAGTCTGGGGGTCACCAACCTTTTGGACCTCAGGGACCACCGAACTCATAATTTTAAATCCCGGGGACCACTAATATGAATTTTGACTGACGGTGGCTTGCTGACGTTGGTGGGAGAGAGAGAGAGAGAGAGAGAGAGAGAGAGAGAGAGATCTGATCTAACCTCCCTCCTTCCATCCCTCCCTCCCTCCCTCTCCCTCCCTCTCTTTCTTTCTTTCTCTCTCTCTCTCTCTCTCTCTCTCACACACACACACACAAACATTTACAAGCACACAGAGGCAGGGGTGGGATTCGAATTTCTTAACAACCGGCTCTGTGGGCGTGGCCTAATTTGTGGGCGTGGCTTGATGGTCACGTGACCGGCTGGGCACGGCTTGTATGTAAATATTATAAATACTAATATAAATATTGTTTTTTTAAAAAAAAATAAAGAAAGAGCAACTTTTACCCCAAATCAGGCAAAACAGGCAGGAAGATTGAGTTGCTCACAGAATCACAGATTCATTCAGAGAGCCTGTCACATAAACTTTGCTTGCAAGCAAACTCGCAACACACCATGTATGTAAATATTGATTTTTTTTTAATTTAAAAAAGAGCAACTTTTACCCCAAATCGAGCAAAGCAGGCAGGCAGATGGAGTTGCTCACAGAATCCCAGATTCACTTAGAGATCTGTGTTTCTGCCATCGTCTAGCTGAGTCTGCACTGCTTCAGTCTTAAGGAAGGTTCGGCTCTGCTTAAAAGCAGAGCCGAAGATCTAAAGATTAGCTAGAAAGCAAGAAATCCAACCATTTCCTGCTTCCTAGCTAATCTAAATCTCCTGGCACAGCAGAACAGCTGATTGTTGGAAAAAGGAAAAATAGCAACTTAGCAGGCAAGTTCGCCAGGTAAGGAGTGAGCGGGTGGGGAGGGTTCCCGCAGGCCATGTAGGAGGCGCAGCCTTGTGTTCCTGCGCAGCCTGGATTAATTGCTTTGGGGGGTGCTCTGGGGGTGACATTTCTCTGTGGACCACCAAAATTTTCTCGTGGACCACCAGTGGGCCGCGGACCACCAGTTGGCGACTGCTGCTTTAGATAATCTGGGTTTGTCCATTTTGCTGAATTGTTTTAATCATCGTTTGCATCCCAGGCTACCACTGGCTGGGTTTACGCATGATGCTAAGTCATAAGCCATGGTTTAAAACCATAATGGCTGCATTCACAGAGCAGGCTAAGAGCAAGCCGAATTCTAGAACTTATGGTGAATTTAGTGGTGCTTCTAACCAAGGCTTCCTAAGGCACCAACAGACACACATATAATCCAAAACTCTTTTATTTTAGTTCAATGGCTGTGAATTATCGTCATTCACAACCCGGAATGAGTCATAACTGGTTATAATTAGTTCCATGGATGTCTCCCAAAATTCTTCGGGAGAAGTCTGATAAGAACGCACCTTTATCTGACTTGAAGTGCTGCCAACGACTAAAGTCCCAATTAGTCTTTCTAAAACCAAACAGAAAACAAATTCATCACGGAGCTTTCAGAGTCCAAACCGATCAGAGCAAACGACGTTGCTTCCTGCAAAGGTTTCTCTACCTTTGCACTTCCTTTATACCTTAGGGGAGGAGCCAATCACCTCCAAGCCTTACTCCCATTTTGTCTTAACTGTTCTTGCCTTCTGGCAGCTCTGTGCAAGCACACATTGGGAACACGCTCCTGCTGTTCCTCTGCCTCTCCTGTTGTGAGATTCTGGAGGCAGCACTCCACGCCCAGATGGCCCTGGCCCCATCTCTGCATCAGATGCAGGACCCTCGTCCAAGTCCTTCCCAGACTCCCAGAGGGGTCCCTGTTCTTCCCCACTGTCCGATTCTGCTGCCATTTGCGCCGGCTGCCGGCAAACCTCAACATACCCATTTTATCAGACTGACCGCCTGTTGGCCGGGCAATTCTGGGAGCTGACGCCCACACACCTTCAAGTTCCCAACGTTGGAAAAATACCCCTGTGGAAAATGGCTGGATCGGAAAGGGAAGTTTAAAAAAAGAAAGCCTTGGTATTGTTGCCAAGGAACCTACATTTATAAATAAATGATTTATAACTTAAATGACACTGGGCAGTTTGCAACAACAACGTGTCCATGGAGTTACTTGGAATCCAGGACATTTTACCTTTTATCAGGGCAGTTAAGGGGAACTGTAAAGCCTTCAATCTGACATGCCACTTAGAGCAGGGGTCCCCAACCACCGGTCCCTGGACCAGTACCGGTCCGTGGAACAATTTCTACCGGGCCGCCAGTTTGCTGGGCATCGCCATCTTGTTTTGATGAAAAAGTGCTTCCGGTGAGCTTTTCCGGGTAGAAAGCGGCGTTTCGGTGCTGAAAGAACCCTCGCGCCTTAGTTTCATCAAGGGGGGGCGGCTTCGAACAAAACTAAGGCGCGAGGATTCTTTCAGCACGCATGGCAAGGTGAGCCAAGCAACCGTCCCGAAGCTGTCGCGAAGCCCATCGACACAGGTACAAAGGAGGAGTTGAAGGTGGCGGGGAGAAGCGGGGGACGGCTGGCTGGCCGGTTGCTCGGCTCGCCTTGCCATGCGTGCTGATGCCAGTACCAGGCCGCGGATGATTTTGTGATGCCGGTACCGGGCCGCGGCACAAAAAAGGTTGGGGACCACTGACTTAGAGGACCCAATATATATATAGACCGAGAGAGAAACAGAACGGAGAGCAGAGCTCTTTTCTATAAGGAGCCATGGCGGTACAGTGGCTGGAGTGCAGTACTGCAAACTACTTCTGCTGACAGCCAGCTGCCTTCAATTTGGCAGTTCAATTCTCACCGGGCTCAAGGTGGACTCATCCTTCCATCCTTCTGAGGTGGGTAAAATGAGGACCCAGATGGTTGGAAGCAAGAGGCTGACTCTGTACACTGCTTAGAGAGGGCTGTAAAAGCACTGTGAAGCACTATATACTGTAAGTCTGAGCACTATTTAACTTCCTTCCTTCCTTCCTTCCTTCCTTCCTTCCTTCCTTCCT
>NW_020769459.1:53494-64454 GCF_900518735.1 Pseudonaja textilis
AACATGTGGTAACTTGAGTGAGAGAGGTTGGAATATATTTATATTTATAATTACATTTTTAAAAATGTTTTTCCTCCTTTTTCTTTAACCATTTTCTTGCACCTTTTGTCTTTTCTTTTTTTCTTTTTCTTACTTTCCATTAGTTTGTGTTAGCTTGTTTCTTCCCACTTCAAAGTAAATTATAAAAATTATATGTCGGCAATATCGTAAGGATAGGACATCTGCAGTACGCAAGCTTATAACTTCCATGGTGAATAGTCTCTAAATATAATGAACATATCCACAAGGAAAAAAATAAAAAGCAAGGTTAAACCCTCAAAACTTCAATGGTGCGTATAACGGATCAATAAATCTGCAGGAAGTTCAGTTATGCATTTCATTTGTCTACTTAATTAAATTTCTACGCTGTCCATCTCACCTAAGGTTTACAACACCGTAACAAAACCACATCAAAACACTGAATAAATAAAAGCATAAATTAAAACCAGCATTAAACACGGGTTAAAAACTTACAAGCAAAGATAAAAATGAAGGTCCCAAATTCAAATTCAATTCTTCCTGAAAGGTGGGTGGGATGCAAACCTATTTGGACCAGGGCGGAAGCAGCATGTCCTGATTTTCTTACATCTGATGGGTGTGTAGGGAATAATCAGAAATCTCTCCTGGACAAGGATCATGGGTGGACTACAAAGACCCCAAGGGCTAAGACAGACAGACAGAGCGGGTGGGGGGGGGGTGTTAAGTTGTAATTGTCAACCTTTGAAGGTCAATGATCCCTTTGCAAAAATGGCTTAAGTTACTTAACTCTAACAAAGGGAAGAGTTAAGGAGGACATCATAGAGGGGCTGCCCTAGAGAAGAAGAATAACAGAATAACAGACATTGGAGAGGACCTTGGAGGTCTTCTAGTCCAACCCCCTGGTCAAGTAGGAGGAAAGAAAAAGAAGAAGGAAGAGGAGAGGGGAAGGAGAAGAGGAAAGAAGAGGAGGGAGGGAGGGAGGGAGGGAGGGAGGGAGGGAGGGAGGAAGGAAGGAAGGGAGGGAGGAAGGAAGGAAGGAAGGAAGGAAGGAAGGAGGAAGGAAGGAGGAAGGAAAGAGGGAAGGAAGGAAGGAGGAAAGGAGGAAGGAAGGGAGGAAGGAAGGAAGGAAGGAAGGAAGGAAGGAAGAAAGAAGGAAGGAAGGAAGAAGGAAGGAAGGAGGAAGGAAAGAAGGAAGGAAGGAAGGAGGAAAGGAGGAAAGAAGGAAGGAAGGAGGAAGGAAGGAAGGAAGGAAGAAGGAAGGAAGGAGGAAGGAAGGAAGGAAAGAAGGAAGGAAGAAGGAAGGAAGGAAAGAAGGAAGAAAGGAAGGAAGGAAGGAGGAAGGAAGGAAGGAAGGAAGGAAGGAAGGAAGGAAAGAAGGAAGGAAGGAAGGTTATCCTTCAAGTCAAACATGCAGTTTTCTTGTCACTATAACGATGTACCAAATCCTTTTGTGACTGAATGATTGATTGTTAATCAATCAATTCTACAGCTTCAAAGAACTGAAGGTTTTTGAGGATATTTCATTTTTCTAGGAGCGGGGGTGGATGGATGCTAACTACTTCCTACCCTTCCAAGCCATCTGATCAATATTTTGGGAGCCACCCTGTCACCAGCGTAATTATTTTGTCCTTTTTAAAATTTATTTATTTTTTTGAAATCCCTGTTCATTTCCCTTTCCTATTGTGATGACGATTATTTGCGTAGTTGGGTTGATCACAGCTGGATCTTAAAGGGGGAACAAAATGGAACGAGCGAAGCAGGATATTGAAGCATTGCTGCCTGCGATAAAATGCTAAAAGTCTGCTGGGGTTTTTGTGTGTGTGTGTGTATGGGGGGTGGGGAGGTTTGAGCTTCAAATGGAAGGGAGGAAGCATTTTGCAAATCGAATTAGGTTTGATTGGATTAGACCCTGTCTGGAGCAAAATGACCCTCTGGCCATAACAAGGATTGGGCCGAACCTCCAGCAGGAGCACCGAAGCGGTGAAATTCGCCAGCAAAAGGCACGGTTTTCTGCTAGGTGAGATGGAAAAAAAGAGGATTTAAAACCTTTAGCGCCTTGTACATCCGGCTAGGGGTTTGAGGAAGTGGCCCAAGCAGGAGGGTCATTTATTTATTTATTTATTTGTCAAGCGATTATAAGGTAACAGGTATAAGTATAAACGTAGTTATGAATACATGAAATGGATTCGAATAAGGAAAATAAAAAGAAACAATCGGACAGGGACGGTAGGCACATTGGTGCGCTTATGCACACCCCCTGCAGACCTCTTAGGAAAGGGGTGAGGTCAATAGTAGACAGTCTAAGGTTGAAGTGTTTGGGGTTTGGGGAAGAAACCACAGAGTCAGGTAGAGGATTCCAGACATTGACCACTCGGTTGCTGAAGTCGTATTTCCTGCAATCAAGTTTGGTGCAATTAACCTTGAGTTTGTATCTATTGTGTACTCTTGTGTTGTTATGGTTGAAGCTGAAGTATTCATTGACAGGTAGGACATTGCTATGTATGATTTATATACTATATTTAGATCAGACTGGAGGCGGCGTAGTTCTAGGTTTTCTAGGTCTAGAATTTCGAGTCTGGTGGCATAAGGTATTCTGCAACAAGTAGAGGAGAACTCTTCTTGTGAAATATTTCTGGACTTTCTCAACTGTGTTACTATCAGATACGTAATGTGGGTTCTAGACTGATGAGCTGTATTCGAGTATTGGTCTAGCAAATGTTTTGTATGCTCTAGTTGTTAGTGTAATATTACCAGAGAAAAAGCTACGTAAGATTAGGTTAACAACTCTTAACGCCTTTTTGGCTATGTAGTTATCTAGCACTTAGATCATTAGAGATGAGCACTCAAAGATCCTTGACAGAGTTTGGATCATCAACAAGGTCTTGACTATTCAGCCCCTATTTTATTTTCTGATACATATTTTTTGCCAATATGTAAGACAGAGCATTTATTTGTTGAGATTTGAAGTTGCCATTTGTTTGACCATTCTGATAGATAGTCGAGGTCTTTTTGAAGGGTAGCAGTATTGTCTGTGGTGTTGAATAGCTTTACATCATCAGCGAAGAGAACGCAGTTGCTCCTGATATGATCGCAGAGGTCCTTTATGTAGAGTATGAAGAGAGTTGGTCCTAGGACACTGTCTTGGGGGACACCACTGTTGACGGGTGCAGAATTTGATAGGACGCTCCCAATTTTGACCATTTGTAGTCAGTTTGACAGGAATGCTTCTATCCAGTTATGCAGTTGTCCAGAGATACCATAAGATTTTAGTTTCAGGAGTAGTTTGTCGTGTACCACTGAATCAAAGGAATCAAAGGTTAAGGGACAGTTGGTTAAAAGCCCAAGAAAAGGTTTATAGCCCCAGATGTGGAAGATGTTAGCTAGGGCCAGTTGGGTCTCTAGAGGTTGAGGTGGAGGAGTAGGAACCAGGAGATGGTGGGTTCTTCTAGGCCTGTTTTTAGGCAGGAAAGCCGGCGGGGTGACTTTGGGGCCAATCACTGGGAGACGGTGAGTTCTAGTCCTGCCTTAGGCATGATAAAACAGCCAGGTGACTTTGGACCAGTTTCTCACTCCCTCCCTCCTTCTCTCTCGCTCCTCCCCCTCTCTTCCATCCTTCCCTCTCTTTCTCTCCCCCTCCCTCTCTTTCTCACTCCCCCTGCCTTCTTCTCCCTCCCTCCCTCCTTCTCTCTCCCCCTCCCTCCCTCTCTCCCCTCCCTTCTCCTCCCTCCATCTCTCTTTCCCTCCCTCCCTCTCTCTCTCTCTCCCCCCTCCCCCCCTCCCTCCCTCCCTCCCTCTCTCTCTCTGTCTCAGCTCAACCCACCTCACAGGGCTGTTATTCTGGGGGAAAGAGGAGGAGGATAGAGTATGTTAACCATGTTCACCATCTTGAGTTATTTCTAAGCGATAATAAAGGCTGGATAGAAATCAAATCAATAAATCGATCGCACAAATTTAGCCTGGTCGTTTGCAGGTTTTGTTGATGCAGGACCTCACCATATACATGTCACCAGACCTGTTTGTGCAATCTTTTTGGTCACTTCCCGGCTCCCCTCTTGGCCCAGAACTGTCTCTCTCTTCCTCCTTCCCTTCCTCTTTTCTTTTCTTCTTTCTTCCTTCCCCTCCCCCTCCGTCCCTTCTTTCCTTTCTTCCTTCCTTTCTTTCCTCTCTCTCCTTCTTTTCTTCCCCTTCTCCCTCCCCTCCTCTTTCTCCTTCCTCCCCTCCCTCCCTCCTCTTTCTTTCTTTCTTTCTTTTTCTTTCTCTCTTTCTCTTTCTTTCTTTCTTTCTCTTTCTTTCTTTCTTTCTTTCTTTCTTTCTTTCTTTCTTTCTTTCTTTCTTTCTTTCTTTCTTTCTTTCCTTCCTCCCTCCCTTCCTTCCTTCCTTCCTTCCCCTTCCCCCTCCTCTCCTTTCTCCTTCCTTCCCTCCCTCGCTCCCTCTCTCCTCCCTCCCTTCTCTTTTCTTTCTTTCTTTTTCTTTCTCTCTTTCTTTTTCCTTCCTTCCTTCCTTCCTTCCTTCCTTCCTTCCTTCCTTCCTTCGTTCCTTCCTCCCCCCACTTCCTGCTTCCCTTCCCTTACCTGGTATAGTTTTAGTTGAGAAATTCTGGTAGGAAGCAGAGCTGCCCCAGTGCAGTTTGCAAACCTCAGTGCAACCATGCTAATGAAGTTTCGGCTCAACCTCTGAGTAAAGCAGCTGATGCACCAGGGTACCAAATGCCACCCAGGTAGTAATTTCTCGGGCAGCCCATACAGGATGGGGAGTATAGATACTGAAGTCTGACAGAACCAGAGCACGTCCCTTTGGGAAGACCAAAGGGAAGTTAAAACTGTATTTCTCAAACTCAGCCACTTGAAAATGTGTGGACTTCAACTACCAGAATTCCCCAGGCAGCAATTTCCCCCCCCCCCCAAAAAAAGCGCTGGCTATGGAATTCTGGGAATTGAAGTCCAGCCTCTTCAAGGGCCGAAATCCAGAAATATAAGAATTCCGCTTCTCTTTGAAAGAACTCTTGTGTTTTGCTGCCATCTCGTGGCCATAGTGGTGAACAACTCTGACGGTCTGGCCTGGGAGGATTTTGATGGCTGGTGGACCGTCGCTTTGTTGGTGTACTCGGAAGCCAGGAATCCTGGGAGTTGAAGTCCAGCACCTTTTTCATACTGAGGAAATCGTACGCTTTGTGAACTGCAGCACGAGTCTGTTAGGCGCTAAACCCTGATTTCTCCCACAGGGATGGAAAAGAACTATAAATGACAAAGAAGCACATAGACTTGAAACCGGAGCTTTTTTTATTGGGAATCTTACCAGATGTCTATAGTAAAGAGCTGAAATATTTGATTGTAAATGTATTGACTGCGGCTAGGATTGTATTTGCAAAAAATTGGAAAAATGAGAAAATTCCATTGCAGGAAGAAGTCATAAAGAAAATATTGGAATGTGCTGAGATGAGTAGATTGACTTTTGAAATCAGAGAGCAAGAAGATAAACAATTTTATATAGTTTGGGATCTTTTCTATCAATGGTTGAATGATGAAATACAAAAATAGAAATGTTAGACAATAAGGAATAATATTGATTTCATTTTTCTTTTCTCTTTTTTGGTACTGGATATTATATTTATATAATAGTTTTCTGTTTCTTTTTTTTTCTCTTATTTAGGATAGAATTGGCACGATTATATGATTTGTTTTAGAATAAATTACTTAAAATATAGTTATCTCACAAAGGCATGATCGAATAAAAGTTTAGTCAAACTTCTTTTTTTAATAGTGATATTATGATTTATAAGTTTGTATTGTCAATAAGAGTTATTATATAAGGTAATTGTAATTGTGATTATGAGATGAGTGCACAAAACTGATGAACCAACCGACTCACTGTTTGTATATAAATATGGGGGAGCTGATGTTTTTATGTTTTGTCTGTTTGTTTGTATGTCAAAAAACAATAAAAACTTTTATAAAAAAAAAAAGAAAGAAAAGAACTATAGTGGAAGTTACTGCAAAACCCTGAAGGGTCATCTTTGAGAACTCCGGGTGGGCTTCCAAAGGAATAGCGGAGAAGTGTCAAGCCGATCTTCTCAAAGGGGAAGAAATAGATTGTGACAGATGAAACGAGTTGGAAGGGAGCTTGTAAGGACATCTAGTCCCGGGGTCGCCAACCTTTTGGACCTCAGGGACCACCAATCTCGAAATTTTAACTCCCGCGGACCAGAGATCCTGGGAAAATCCCCAGAAAAGTCTGCAGTAAAATCCCCCACCCCGTTTTCCTACCGATCGATCGTTCTTTATCTGGGATTGCAGGATACCGTCTCCAGCTCCGTTCTCAGGGGAAGAGAGACGGGGAGAGAGAGACTTTTGGCTTTGTGCAAGGAAAGCAGCAGAAGCCGCAGAAGTCTTTCTTTCTCTCCCCCAAACTCCGCCAGAAAGGAGTCTTTGCCGGCGCAGCCTCTTGGGGCAGGAGGCCTTGCAGGGTCCCAAAGAGTCATTTCTGGCGGAGTTTGGGAGAGAGAAAGAAAGACTTCTGCTGCTTTCCTTGCCTGCAGCCAAAAGCAGAAGAAGAAAGAAGCGAAAGAAGGAGCCCGGTGGCCAGGCCAGGCGTGTGGGGTGAGTGGGGCAAGTTCCTCCCCCTCCACCCGTCCCCTCCTCCCCTCACTACCTTGTGTTGTTCGCAATGCATGCGATGCAAGCCTTGTGTTCCTGCGTGGCCTGGATTAATTGCTTTGGGGGTGACATTTCTCTGCGGACCACCAAATTTTCTTGCAGACCACCAGTGATCCCTGGCCCATTGGTTGGCGACCACTGATCTAGTCCACCCCCCACCGCTCTTGGCCAAGCAGGAGACCCTACACCATTCCTGACTGACGGGCAGTCCAGTCTCTTCTTGAAAGCCTCAAGTGATGGCGCTCCCACAACTTCTGAAGGCAACTTCTGTTCCACGTGTTGATTGTTCTCACTGTTACGACGTTCCTCCTCATCTCCAGGTTGAATCTCTCCTTGTTCGGTTTCCATCCATCATTCCTTGTCTGGCCTTCGGGTGCCTTGGAGAATAGCTTGATCCCTTCCTCCTCTCTGTGACAGCCCCTCAAATACTTGACGACTGCTATCAGGTCTCCCCCGGTCCTTCTGTTCACCAGAGAAGTAGGTAGGAGGACCGGAGAAATTAGTTCCCAACAGCTTGTTGTCTATCACAGGGCTCTCCAAACTTGGCTCCTTTAAGACTTGTAGACTTCAACTCCCAGAATTCCCCAGGATGGCTGGGGAATTCTGGGAGTTGAAGTCCACAAGTCTTCAAGGAGCCAAGTTTGGAGGGCCCTGGTTTATCTTGAATAAGATCTTTCAGCATAAGACATGATAAGACGCTGCACACCAGAACAGCTAGACACAAGGACAGTTATTGTCTGAACGCCCTCACTCTGCTAAACAAATAATTCCCTCAACACTGTCCAACTATTTACAAAGTCTACACTACTATTACTACTAATCTTCTCATCACTCCTATTACCTATCTCCTTTTCTACTTGTGACTGTATGACTGTAACCTTGTTGTTTGCATCCTTACGATTTATATGGATTGTTTCCTAGTATGATTTGATTGCTTATTGTACCCTATGACTATCATTAAGTGTGGTGCCTGATGATTCTTGACTCTTGACGAATGTATCTTTTATGTACACTGAGAGCATTTGCACCAAGACAAATTCCTTGTGTGTCCAATCACACTTGGCCAATAAAATAATTCTAATTCTAATGAGGGTGAAACTTGGAGAAGAATGCAATTAAAATTAATTTCTCACCAAGGTAGCTCCACCGGACATCTTCGTTTACATGTTTTAGTCTTCAAAAGATCTCTGAATTCAAAAAGAGGTGCCACCCACAAATTGGGTGTGCTAAAGGATGCTAATGAACAGGTAATAATAAATTCTGTGGTATTGCCTGCGCCTTACCTGGGATTCCCACCATTTCCCACTTAATAACCTGCACGTCTTGTGGTTACGACAGTAACCAGGCTAGCAATCGCTGTCCTAACACAAGGACTACTTGTAATTTGCTTTTGCCCTGTGTATTAGGTGTGTGCCATGTGATAGAGGGGTGGCATGTTTGCTTGGTGGGTTAAGACACTGGGCTTATCAGTTGGAAAGCCAGCAGTGAAGGTTTAAGGCCCGAGTGCCATGGGATGGGGTGAGCTCCCATCTTGCCTCAGCTCCTGACCACCTAGCAGTTCGAAAGCATGCAAATGCAACAATATAAATAGGTACCACTGTTGTGCCTCTGCTGGAGTCTGACTGAGGGAGAGATGGAACAGCTGACAAGGAGTGGGAGTGTGGCTCCATTGGTTGTGGAGGAAACCGGGGGAGGGCACAGGCCGGATGGGCATTCAGAGGGGGACCCAGGCCCATCCCCTCTTCATCCTAGGGCACTCAGGGAGGAGCGGATAAGGGAGAAAAGTGAGTGGCATGATCTACGGGGGAGGAAGGGGCCCTGATCCCCTTCATGGGCTGCAGTTGGGAGGACTGGACAAACTGTGCATGGCAAAGGTGCTGGAAGCAAAGCATGCATTCTTGTCTACTAATTCCTACAGTGTGGCTTGTGTTGGTTTTTTTAATTCGAATAAACTTTACTTTGGGTGCGGACTGCATTTACTCCCTCCGTAAACTTTTTTCTTTTAAGAGTTTGGTATCCTGCTAAGGATAATCGGAGATTGGGGCCACGTTGGAGGCATTAAAGGGAATTTCTTCTATTTTTAGGACTTGGTTATTTTTGTGCCACGCCTAGGGTCATCACAACCCCTTTGGTGGGAAGGTAACAGCCCTCTGTGACATCATGCTGGTCACCTGACCTCAGAAATGTCTTTGGACAGAGCTGGTTCAACGGCCTTGAAACAGAAACGGGCACTGGCCCCTAGAACTGGCAAAGGTTTAGCAGAGTAAAATCTGCACAGACTCCTTTACCCCTTTAGGTGTAATAAGAGCCAAAGGAACTGTAGCCCGACAGCGGGAGAAGGATGGTTTCACTCCTGCCTGCTAAAATTCAAGCCCGATTCACTACTGAGTCTGTAAGTGTGTGAATGTGTTAAATGTGAGCACAAATGGATGGTCAGGATGGTCCAAGGTCCGGAGCGTCTGGCCGGCAGCTCTGCTGGGATGATTATCTTCTGGTTTCTGGCACGCATGTGCACTGGGCCAGTGAGTCTTTGCGCATGCACGTGCTCCAGAAAGACCAGGTGGCCGGCGCCTTCTGGGAACCGGAACATCATGCACATGTGAAGTCTAGCTGGCCGGCATGCGGGAACCCGGAAGAGCAATGGCCGACAGCCGGCGTGCCCGGAGAGATGGCGCTGCATGCTACTTCTGGCACATGTGCCATAGGTTCATCATCACGGCCTTATACCGTTCCGGACGAGTGGATGTCCAATCTTTTCTTAAAAACCTCCAGTGACGGAGCATCCGCAAGTTCTGGCGTTAAGCCGTTCCATTAATCGTTCTCACCGCTAAGGAAGTTTCTCCTCTAACCCCAGGTTGCTTCTCTCCTTGATTAATTTCCATCTGTTTCTTCTTGTCCTGCATTCTGGGGCTTGGGGAAATATCGGGAAGACTGCTATCCTATCATCCCTAGTTCTTGGAAATAAACAGATCAACCTTGGGCCCTGCTGGGAACGCCTGCTGGCAAAATTTCCTCGTTGCATTTCTGTCCAGGAATCCGGAACATCTGGAAGGCAACGCCAGGAGGAAGGCAAGTTCAGATCGTTTGGGGCTTTTTATTTTTCATGGCCCCGGAGAAACCCACCCCTGGAAGTAAACGCCAAGCGGAAAGCCAGGAACTTTTCAATCATAAATTTATTTATTTATTTATTTAATTACATTATGTAAGAATATTGCAGTCTATTTTACAAGTTCAAGGAACCGGAGGGGACGGGGGGACGGACGGTGGAAGAAATGAGTCTGGATCAGTTTAAACGGAGAGGAGAGTCGGAATTTAAAAATGGAGGTGGAGAAAAAGAGAGGGAGGGAGAGAAAGAGAGAAAGAGAGGGAGAAAGAGAGAGAGAGAAAGAGAGGGAGAACGAGAGAGAGAGAGAGAGGGAGAGGGAGAGGGAGGGGCCGAACAGGTGAAACTTAAAACAAATATAAAGAGACAATGGAGAAACTGAGATGACAGCCAGCCTGCCAAGAAGGCGACTAAAGGATGGAGACGTAGAAAGATCTAAAAAAAAAAACCAAACAAGCAACCCAACCCTTTAGAGTCCCGTTTACAATCTTGGTCCTTCTTGCCCGCCCCGAAAAAGGTCCCCTTTTCCAACATCCGAGAAGATGGCTACCAGGTGTTGCGAGCGTGGCCTTGTCCCGGGCAGGAGGGCAAGAGAAGGACGGGCCAAGGGCTCGAGTCTCGCCATGCTCCAGACCTCCTGATGCAACGTCTTCCGTCACTGGATGCCTTGTGGGGAGGGATTGGGGATTCGGCCACCCCCCGGAGGAGGGGAAGGGGGGGAAAATCGGGTGAAGGGAGGAACTAAAGCCAGGCCCGAGCCCTGCCCCGGCCTCCTCTCAAACGTAGAACAGTCTTACTTTGGAAGTGCTGACAAGGAGGTTGTCGTCGTAAAACTTGGTTTCTATGATCACGTTCCCGCTGCAGAGGGAGAAAAGGAAGGAAAGGAAGAGAGAGAGAGAGAGAAAAAAAAGGTGAAATGGTAGAAGAGAGACCATTTAAAGCTTTCAAAACTGGGCGCTTTGCCCAGGCCTGCGGCTCTGAATGGGCTAAGGGCTTTTACTGTTGCTTGTTTGATTTTTAATCTTGCTTTTATGACTTAATAGGTAACTCAAGGTGGCAAACACTTCTCCTTTCCTATTCTTATTTTCCTCACAACAGGTAGGTTGGAGTGAGAGAGAATGGCTGGACCAAAGTCACCCAGCTGGCTTTTCATGACTGAGGCAGGACTAGAACTCACAGCCACCTG
>NW_020769459.1:69371-81051 GCF_900518735.1 Pseudonaja textilis
GAATAGAATTCTTTTATTGGCCAAGTGTGTGACTGGACACACAAGGAATTTGTCTTTGGTGCAAATGCTCTCAGTGTCCATAAAAGAAAATATATATTCCTCAAGAGTCAAGAATCATCAGGTACAACATTTAATAATAGTCACGGAACACAATAAGAATAGAATAGAATAGAATAGAATAGGATACGATAGGATAGGATAGAACAGAACAGAATAGAATAGAACAGAACAGAATAGAACAGAATAGAATAGAGTCAAATTTTTTATTGGCCAAGTGTGATTGGACACACAAGGAATTTGTCTTTGGTGCATAAACTCTCAGTGTACCTAAAAAAGAGACGTTCGTCAAGAGTCAAGAATCATCAGGTGCAACACTTAATCATAATCATAGGGTAGAATAAGCAATCAAATCATACTAGGAAACAGTCCATACAAATCGTTAGGATACAAGCAACAAAGTTACGGTCCTACAGTCACAAGTGGGAGGGAGATGGGTGATAAGGAGAGAGGAGAAGATTAATAGTAATAGTAGTGCAGACTTTGTAAATAGTTGGAGAGTGTTGAGGGGATTATTTGTTTGGCAGAGTGATGGCGTTGGGGGAAAAATTGTCCTCGTGTCCAGTTGTTCTGGTGTGCAGTGCTCTATAATGTCGTTTTGAGGGAAGGAGTTGAACCAGTTTATGTCTGGGTTGTGAGGGGTCTGTAGATATTTTCACAGCCCTCTTTTTGACTCATGAGGATATACAGGTCCTCCATGGAAGGCAGGTGGGTAGCCATTGTTTTTTCTGCAGTCCTAATTATCCTCTGAAGTCTGTGTCTGTCTTGTAGGGTTGCAGAACCCAACCAGAGAGTTCTAGAGGTGCAGATGACAGACTCAATAATTTCTCTGTAGAACCGATCAGAAGCTCCTTGGGCAGTTTGAGCTTTCTTGAAAGCCAACGGCGTGTAAGACGAACCCCCGTGGAGCCAGGTTAAAAATACAAATATAATAACGGCAACCCTTCCCTGAGCCTTCTCAAAAGCCTATGTTTGCGTGTGGAGAAGAATTGGCACGGCTTGGAGACTTTCCATTAAGTCTTTTCATCCTGCGTCCCGACTTAGAAGAGACGTGCCAAACGCCAAGTTATTTCCAACCAGGGGCTTGTCAGCTGTGGAAAGGGACCCCTCCCCAACTGGGCTGGCACAATGCAGGGGTGCTTGCCTAGTGGGTCCCCACCCCCACCCCAAAATAGTCAAGGTGGCAGTTGCAACTGCACTGAGCATCACGATGCACACCTAACCGCCGGCTGGAGGATGAGGCTTAAAATATTTTGTTGGGGGTGGCAAAAGGTATGAAGCCCCACTGTCAGGATGAGCTTTTCAGCTGGAAAGCTGACAGCCTGTGTTTGAGACCCAAGTGCTATGGGATGGAGTGAGGTCCCATTCCATGCTCCAGCTCCTGCCCACCTTGGCAGTTCGAAAATAAAGGAGGTGAGATGGACCAGTGGTTAAAAGACCCGGATTTTGCTAGTTGTAAAGAGGACAGTCGAGGTTTGAGACTCAAGCAGAAAGCAACGGGTGAGCTCCCATATCTTGCTCCAGCTCCTGCCCACCACCTCAGTTTGAAAGTAAAGGAGGTGGGAAGGCTCAGTGGTTAAAGGCCCTTTATTTTGCTAGCTGTAAAGATGACAGTCGAGGTTTGAGACCCAAGCACAAAGCAACGGGTGAGCTCCTGTACCTTGCTCCAGCTCCTGCCCACCTCGCAGTTCAAAAGCATGTAAACGCGAGTAGATAAATAGGTACCACTTCGGTAGGAAGGTAACGGCGTTCTGTGCATCTCGGCGTATAATCATACTGGCCACACAACCACGGAAATTAGTGGACCATGCTGGCTCTCTTGGTTAGGAAATGGAGACGAGACCACCGCCTAGAGTCGGATACGACTGAACAGGGACACTTTCACTTTTGCCTTGATCCAGTGGGTATGCTAATTAGATGCATGTAGCCAGGCCTTATAAGTGGGGTGTTTAAGAGTGACACCCTAAATCAGGGGTCCCCAAACTCGGCAACTTTAAGACTTGTGGACTTCAACTCCCTGTCTGGAGAATTCTGGGAGTTGAAGTCCACAAGTCTTAAAGTGGCCGAGCTTGGAGACCTTTGCCCTCCATGGAAGTCTCACTCTTGCCGGGGAAAAGAAAAAGAGCAATGGTAGGAAAATCCAGTTTTCACTCAAAAGGTCGTAAGCGTTTCCAACTAAAAAGGAGTAAATCTGTTTCGATGCATCCTTCCTCTCCAAAGGAAACATGAAATAATTCTGGTTGAATTGTTTTCAGGGATAAATACACTGCCTCGGTTTTAATGCTTTTAACCAGGCTGTGGTTCTGTGCCTTGTAAATTATACAGCATCGTTGTGACTCCGAGACTTGAACCGGATCGATCAGCAGATGTGGTTTCGAGCGAGGAAGACGATCTGGCACTGAGATTCGAGCCTGCATTATTAAGTGACTTAGAGGGGAGTCAAGTAGAGGGAGAGGAGTTGGATTTGAGAGACGAACCTGATTTATTGGAGGATTCAGAGTCCACTGAAGAATCTACTTCCCTAATTACACCTCAGGTGTTAACTGTTAATCAGGAAAGTGTATCAGAGGATTCAAGCTGTGATGAAACTGCCGGATGCTGGATGGATGCCAGAACCAGGAGAAAATTGAGACGTCAATCTCAATTAGAAAAGAGACGTCCAGCAAAGGATTAATTAATGAGACTGACACGCCCTTTCTTAGAGGATATAAGGGAGCGCACGACTTTGAAATCTTTGGTGGAAACAAAGCGAATCTTGCCTTGGAAAAGACTTGCGTCTGATTACTGCGTTGTGATTTACGAACTTTACAGAATTGCCGGACAGATTCTAGGAGGATTGCCAAAGGGCTGTGATAACAGAGCAATTGAATCTTCTGTCTCTGGTTTTGTTTACGTAAAGTATTTGAACTCTATAACTTGAAGTTTCCTCTGTGGATACAGGTGGGACAGAACACAGCATGGTAGCAAAATGACTTCCCCACCCGCCCACCCCCGGGGAGAAAATGATCTGTATCATAAAAACTTTGGGACCTGGAACCTAACAACAGATCTTGAAGAAGAAAAAAGAGCCATTAGCCAGATGAATGGCTTGACAAAACAACCGATGATCTTGATGATGATGTTATCCATTGAATCACACCAACTCTTGGCGGTTCTCTGGGTCAGATCTCTCCCCCGTCTCCCAATCTTGATACTTCTTTTCAGTTTTTCTATGCTCTGGCCGGTGTCAGCGTTGATGGTGTCCAGCCACCGTTGTTCTCTGGCGCCCTGGTTTCCTTATGCTGCTAACTCATCCCAGTGTAATTGCTTTCTAATAAAAGGAGAATGTTTGCGTTGTGGCCTGCCAGGGGCCACAAGGCTCGGACGAGGGCTCAGAGATGGGGCCAGAGCCATGCGACAGTTATCAGCTGCCTTCGGAGTCGGGGATCAGTGGGGAAGAAGAACAGCTGGAGCCTGTTCCCAGTGTGCACATGCACAGAGCTGCCAGAAGAAGGGAACAGTTAAGGAACAAGGCTCAACTCGGGAGTAAAGGCACAGGTGGACGGTGAATGGCCCCTCCCACTGGGAATAAAGAGGAGCGAAAGGGGAGTGGGGTTTTTGCAGGAGACAATTAGTTCAATCCACTAGGGCGAAGATCTGTTCCTGACTCCTTGCCAAGTAATTGCTGCTACAGCGTGGCGTTTGGAAGCTATCGGCCTGGCAACTCTCCCAGCCTGATAAAGGTCTGTAGTTGTGAAATCTCATGAAAGACTGTTTGCCAGGACCTTCGCTGGAGAGGAATTCACTTGAACCTAAATAAAAGGGGTTTTATCGGGACGAGGAGTCGGCTTCATGATCTTGGGAAGTCTGGGTCAGAACAATTTGTAGCTCAGGGTTGACATGAGGGGGTTCCTGGTCAGTGGTCAGATTCAAACATTTTTACTACCGGTTCTATGGGTGTGGCTTGGTGGCTGTGGCAGGGGAAGGATACTGTAAAATCTCCATTCCCTCCTCACTCCTGGGGGGAGGTTACTGCAAAATCCCCCTTCCGTCTCCACCCCACTAACCTGCTTTCCAGCTCCGTTCTCCTGCGCAGGGCAACCAAAGGAGACCCAGCCGATCAGCTGGGACTCAATGGGAGGCAGAGAAGAGATGGGGTTGGCGGGGCCAGTCAGAGGTGTGGGATTTGCCGGTTCTCCGAACTACTCAACATTTCCGCTCCCAGTTCTCCAGAACCGGTCAGAACCCGCTGAATACCCCTTCTGTTCCTGGATGCTCTTTGAGCTTGCTTTGAGTTCTTGCAGACGTTTCATGACCCAAACTAGGTAACATCATCAGTGCTAGGAGGGAAGGGGGTTTGCGCTCATTTTATAGTCTACCAGCACTGATGATGTTACCTAGTTTGGGCAATGAAATGTCCGCAAGAACTCAAAGCAAGCTCATAATTGCTTTCTCCGCTGAATTCCCCTGCGTGACGTGGCCAAAGCAAGCGGGGGACAATTTCGTGATTCTGCCTTTCAGTGATGTCTGGTGTCAGACAACTGTGTCTGGCTTAACTTTGCATTTCCAGAAATTCTCAGTAGGGCGCAAAAGACGCAAGGCCACTGGCCTTAAATAAGGGGGCAAAAGATCTTTATAGCGGACCTTCGTTTGACAACTATGGTTGTCCCATATCTCCTTTCTTAAGTAACACGAACCCCAGCCTATCAAGGCTTGCTAAATTCACAAGAACAGGGGTCGAATCTCCCTACAAGGAGATTTGACTGCAAGGAAAGCACAACCTGTATCAAGAGTTTCCTATTTAGGATCCAATGGAAGTCCACCCATTGGCCAAACTGTCCTGGGCAGCAAGCCTCAATGGTGGCCAGAAACAAACCTAGTTTCTACCAAAGTCTTGCTTATAGTAATGAAAATGTTGGACTCGTTGCGGTTTTGAAGTTGAAGACTACCCGGCTCGGGTTAACTATGTCTTTGCAAAGCCTGCGCGAAGATTTCGCAGAGCAATTTCAGGCAACCGGCTAATTCAAGCATCGGGGCTTGATAAATCACAAGCCTTTTGTGCTATCGATAAGCTGAGCAATTCAATTCAGACTATTGACAAAACACCAGTGCTAATTTAGAGAGAAAGAAACAGCTCCCTTCTTACTGTCCCAAAGGTGCTTTTTCAGGAGGAAACTGGATTTTCTTGGTTGGTTTTTTTGTTTTTCTGGTTTGGAATATAAATCCTTCCATTCCCCACCATCCGGTCAGAGCTGAAGAAGCTTCTTGGATGAGAAGGGAAATGTCTTCAAAGGAAAAAAAAAATAAGAAAGTCTAGTTGCCTTTTTTTTTTAAAAAAGCACCTTTGGGACAAGCATGACCCGAACGACTGGGAATCTCTACGAACTTTTAGCTAATACAAATTTGAGATGGACACCCCTTTGAAAGGGCTGGGAGCAGGAATGGATTTCCAGAGGGAAAAATGGCAGACTACAGGAAGCATTTGCACTACTCGGGTGACCCCGAAGACACAGGTAAAACCTCCAAGTGGCCTCAACAACCTTCTAAAAAGGATGCAAACGACCAGCCGTCTGCAAGGAATATAAATCCTTCCATTCCCCACCATTCAGTTAGAGTTGAAGAAGCTTCTTGGACGAGAAGCAAAACGTCTTAAAACACACACACACACACACACGCACGAAAGACTGGGGGAAAAAGCACCTTTGGGACAGTGTCTTGGATGATTGAGAATCTCTACGGACACCCTTCTTACTGCGTAGTAAGTGAACGGTTGGTTCTTCGTCACTTCAAGTGATTGTTTTGCTTCAGTATCCGGTCTGGGTCGGTCCCCGAGACCAAAGGTTTTGCCTTCTGAGCTTTGGGATTGGTGATGGAGCCCGTCCTCAGGGAACGCCTCTCTACCAGAAGGTGTGCTTTGGGCTGCTCTTGTGCGTAGTATTTTTGTGGTGCCTGGTTGGGCGTGGCTTCCTGTTGATTGATTGGTGTGTTGATGGCCAGCTGTTGGCTGTTGTTTCCTCGCCGCCTGATAAGCTGATGGTCAGTCAACACTCCTCTTGACTGACAAGGAGTCCATTTCCCTGGCTTCACTCATTTCCCTGGCTGTTTTTGTCCCTGCTCGGCCAGCAATCTTAGTAGCGGAGAAATTCCACGCCCAGGTCGTCCTTGACTTACAACAGCTCATTTGGTGACCGTTTCAAAGTTATAATGTCATGGAAAAAGGTGACTTAGGACCGTTTTTTCACCCTTATGACCAGGGTGTCAACTCATAAAGCATTCCTATGCCTGTTTTCAAGTTGCCATAAGCAAAAGGGGGGGGGGGAGGGGGAAATCTGAAGGAACAGTACGGCGGTTTGAAACCAGAAGTACATTCCACTATTATCTTTAAAAGATTGTAGCTAGGCGGCTGGATCTTCTGGCCCCGAAAATCCTTTATTAGAGAATGTGATTGATGACACCCGGCCCATGAATGTGCTTCGGGGACGGGGACAGGGACACAGGGTCACAGGTGACTATGAATTACATATGCCAGAGTTAGCTTCATCTAGGTCAGTGGTGGCTAACCTTTTGGGGCTCCTGTGCCAAAAATTGTGTGCGTGTGCTTGCACGCTCACATGCCAGCAACCAGAAGGCAATGCGCCCCCCCCCCCATGTCCCCTACGCATGCATGCGCAATCCCACCCCACCCACCCGCCGGCCCCCTACTTGCACTGGGCCTCACAGCTGATTTTTGGCCGGTTTGAGGCTTTTTTCGGCCTCCCAAAGGCTCGAGGAAGGCTTCTGCAGGCCGAAAACTAGCCCCGTTTCGTCACTTCCGGTTTTTTCAGAAAAAACAGGAAGTGACAAAATGGGCCTAATTTTCGGCCTGCAAAGCCTGCAGAAGCCTTCCTCAAGCCTTTGGGAGGCCGAAAAAAGGCCTCAAACCGGCCAAAAATCAGCTGTGAGGTGCGCACATGGGCAGTGAGGTAAATTTGCCTACAGCTCGCGTGCCAGCACAAATGGCTTCTGCGCGCCACCTGTGGCACGCATGTCATAGGCTCGCCATCACAGGTCTAGGTTAATGGCGGCATGTTGCTCCTAATAGATATTTTGAGATTTTTTTTTTGAAGCTTGGCTCGAGGCTCATTATTTAATTAGGGCTATCGTGGGAACCCTGACATAGGGAAGCATCCCCCAAGGTCGTGTGATCAAAATTCAGACACTTGGCGACTGACTCATATTTATGATGGTGGCAATATCCGGTGTGTGTGTGTGTGTGTCATGTGAGCCCCTTTTGCGACCTTCTGACAAGCAAAGCCAATGGGGAAACCAAGTTTCCCTTAACAACCGGGTTACCACTTTAATAACTGCAGTGATTCGCTTAACAAACGTGGCAAGAAAACTTGTACAACGGGGCAGAGCTCACGTAACGTTTCGCTCAGCAAGAGAAATTCTGGGTCTCAGTTGTGGCCTGTATGTCCTCGTTCGTGGCCATGTGAGGTTACTAAACTGGAAGCTAATAAGTTGGTTATTTTGCTCCCTAGATGGGTTAATGCAGATCCTGCCCCAGTTGGGCGAATCTCTGAAAGGGGGTTAGAAACAAGGGCAAGCCTCTATGACCCGTGGACTTCAACTCCCAGAATTCCCTGAGCTGGCCATGCTGCTTGGGGAATTCTGGAAGCTGAAGTCTACAGCTCTTAAAGGGAACTCTGGGAGTTGAAGTCCGTACTTCCTGAGGTGGAGAAAACCCTGCCCCAGAAACACCCCCTACCCCCTCATATGTTACCTTCATGCTCTACTCCGGGGACGGAGAGATCTTCCGTTCCTTGCCAGAGGATTTTCCCAGTTTCTGCATCTCGGAGATTCATCCAGTTTCTGTTGGCGCAAGAATTAAGGAGGGAAACGTAAAAAAGGAAACGCCCCCCCACCTGAGCTGTGGCCGTAATGTCAAATTCTCCCAGCACACGGAAAAAAAGGACGAGTGGCAGGAGGCAAGATAGCTTCGATCGGCGATGGGCTGGAGAAGCTGCGAAACTGGTGTGAACCTATAAAAATCCCGCCTGCGCTATTAAGCAAAACCAGCCCAGCTCTCCAGCGTGAGCGGAAACAGCTCTTTGAAGGTCCAAAGAATAGATCTGAAAACGGGCAAAATTCTGCATTCAATCCTCTTTTTCCCCCAAAACTGAATGCTCTCAGCACGCGTATTCAACACAATTTCATTTTAACGTATGACAATCAGTGTAACATCCAAAGTGACAAAGTATTCTATTCTATAATATTTCTGAATTCTATTCTATTTTCTCTTCTATTCTCTATTTTATTCTATTCTCTATTCTATTCTCCATTCCATTCTATCCCACTCCATATTTTCGATTCTATTCCATTCCATTCCACTCCACTCTAGTCTGATTTTATTCTCTTATCTATACCTGCAAGTCACACGGCAATCAGCAAGGATTAAAAAGCAAAACCAGGTTGTGATATTCTACCTCATAAAATTTATTCCTATAATAACATTTCACCGATGGCAGGATCAAATAAGCAAACTATTTTCACAGGAAGGTTTTTGCACCATGCGGGTCTATTAAATAATAAACAGTGACCATCCACCCATCCCAACTCAGAATTAAATAGTGGAGGATCCATCTCTTTTGAATTGGGGGGTGTCGAACCCCAGACCTGATGTAAAATAAGGACACAGGTGCGGCTGCATAGCCATCAGGTAGGCCCACCAGGGAAAGGAAAGAAGGAAGCTTGGAAAATGGCGGTTAGCAGAATAACCGGGTTGGAAGGGACCCTGGAGGTCTTCTAGTCCAACCCCTTGCTCAACCAGGAGACTCTCTATCATTTCAGACAAATGGCTGTTCAATCTCTTCTTAAAAGCCTCCCCTGATGGAGCACCCACAACTTCTGAAAGCAAAATGTTTCACTGGTTAATTTATCTCACTGTCAGGAAATTTCTCCTTAGTTCCAGGTTGGATCCCTCCTTGGCTAGAACAGGCTGATGAAGAAACTGCCACAATAGAATAAATAGAATAGAATGGAATGGAATGGGAATAGAATAGAGTAAGAATAGAATAGAATAATGGAATGGAATAGAATAAGAATAGAATAAGGATAGAATAGAATAAGGGAATGGGAATAGAATAGGATAAGGATAAGAATAGAATAGAATAGAATAGAATAGAATAGAATAGAATAGAATAGAATAAGGGAATGGGAATAGAATAGAATAGAATAAGGGAGTGGAATGGAATAGGAGGATTGGAGAGGAAAGAAGAGAAGTAGAATAGAATAAGAATAGAAGAGAAGAGTTGGGGGGGACCTTGGAGGTCTTCTAGTCCAACCCCCCTGCTTAGGCAGGAAACCCTATATCACTTCAGACAAATGATTATTCCATCTCTTCTTTAAAACTTCCAGTGTTTACTAGGCGGTAGCTTAACAGAGAAGAAAATGCAATATTAAAATATACAGGAGACAATTCTGCATGCGGCTCTCTTCCAATTGGTCAAGTAAGTTGAGCAATGTTTTTTTTAAAATTTGAGTGGGAGACAGGCTGCTGCTTAAAAGTAATCGAGGGGCTGCCCCAGAGCAGGGGGAGGTTTTGATTTATTCTCCAAAGCCCCTGAAGGCAGGACAAGAAGCAACAGATGGAAACTAACCAAGGAGAGAAGCAACCTGGAACTAAGGAGAAATTTCCTGACAGTGGGAATAAGTATTTTATTTAAATTGTTATTTTAGCACCAATGGAAAAAATGTGTCTTATGACCGTTTTTCACACTTATGACTGTTGCAGCATCCCCATGGTTATGAGATCAAAATCCAGACACTTGACAACTTACTCGTATTTATGATGGTTGCAGTGTCCCAGAGTCATTTGACCCCCTTTTGCGACCTTCTGACAAGGAAAGTCAACGTGGAAGCCCAGATTCACTCAACAAACGTGTCACTGCCTTAACGCAGGGGTCTTCAAACATGACAGGTTTAAGACTGGTGGACTTCAACTCCCAGAATTCCTCCTCCAGTCATGTTAGCTCAGAAATTCTGGGAATTGAAGTCCACAAGTCTTAAACTTGCCAAGTTTGAAGACCCCTTGTGATAGATGATACATACATACAAAGATGATAGGTAGATAGATAGATAGATAGATAGATAGATAGATAGATAGACAGACAGACAGACACAGAGAGACAGAGACAGAGAGAGAGAGAGAGAGAGATGATAAATAGATAGGTGATATGTGATAGATGAGGGGTGTTAGGAATATGTCACCTAACAGGTATTTAGGTTGGAAAATATATAAACCAGGAGAAACATTATAATACTGTCTCTTTAAGGGAATGCTAAAATTGTAATTAGGTGTGGTTCCTCAAACGGCCATAAGATGGAGCCAGAAACCTGGGTTGTTTAGTCTTACTCTCAGAAGAAAGTGTGTCTCAGCAAGTCTCTGTTTTCCTTCTGTTGGAGAGTATTGCCGTTTCTCCATTTTTCCTAATTGACTGATATTCATGGATTTGATGTAAGTCTGATACTGAACTGTTTTAGATACTGGACTTTGTTATTGGATTATCCCTGGACTAAAAACTGACTGATTTAACCTGTGAATGACTTTGGACTGCTTGTTTGGACTTTGCTTAAATGTTTCTGGAAGTAAAAACCTACATTTCCTGTACAGTGTATCTGTGTGCTGTGTGTGTATTATTCAAACACTACTCTCAATACGTCTCCCTGTATGCGCTCATTCTCCTAACGGGGAATTACCTCAACAAGGGGTCTTCAAACTTGACAGCTTTAAAACTGGTGGACCAACTCCCAAAATTCCTCCTCCAATCATGTTAGCTCAGGAATTCTGGGAGTTGAAGCCCACAAGTCTTAAACTTGCCAAATTTGAAGACCCTTGTGATAGATGATAGATAGATACATACATACATGATAGATTGATAGATAAGTAAATAGGTAAGTAGGTACAGAGAGAGAGAGAGAGAGAGAGAGAGAGAGAGAGAGAAAGAGAGAGAGAGAGAGGCAGGATAAATTGATAGGTGATAGGTGATAAGACACAGGGGTCTTCAAACTTGGAAGCTTTAAGACTTCAACTCCCAGAATTCCTCCTCCGGTCACGTTCGCTCAGGAATTCTGGGAGTTGAAGCTGCCAAGTTTGAAGACCCTTGCCATAACGAACTGCAGTGATTCGCTTAATAACAGCGACAGGCAAGGTCGTAAAACAGGACGAAACTCACCTAACGAGTGTCTCCACTTAGTATTGATAAGAGATTCTCAGTCCTCTAGGTCATGGCTGTCCCAAAGGTGCTTTTTTTTTTCAAGAGGCAACTGGATTTTCTTGGATGAGAAGTGAAACATCTTCGAAGAAAAACCAGAAAGTCCAGTTGCCTCTTGAAAAAAACAGCGCCATCAGAAATTTACCAACGGAAATTTGGGGCTCCATTATGGCCGTAAGTCGAGGACTACTTGTACCGAGCTGAGCTTCAAGCTGTGGAAGGAAACATTTTGGGTGAAACCTTCTCCAAGCAAATGCCACTCAGATGTACTAGATTACAGGGGTCTCCAACCTTGGCAACTTTAAGACTTGTGGACTTCAACTCCCAGAGTGGAAGTTGAAGTCTACGAGCCTTAAAGCTGGCTGAGGAACTCTGGGAAATTGAAATCCACA
>NW_020769459.1:81061-102272 GCF_900518735.1 Pseudonaja textilis
TCTGGGAAATTGAAATCCACAGCGAAGCTGGCTGATGAACTCTGGGAATTGAAGTCCACGAGCCTTAAAGTTGGCTGAGGAACTCTGGGAAATTGAAGTCCACAGCAAAGATGGCTGAGGAACTCTGGGAGCTGAAGTCCACGAACCTTAAAGTTGGCTGAGGAACTTTGGGAAATTGAAGTCCACAGCGAAGTTGGCTGAGGAACTCTGGGAACTGAAGTCCATGAACCTTAAAGTTGGCTGAGGAACTCTGGGAATTGAAGTCCACGAACCTTAAAGTTGCCAAGGTTGGAGACCCCTGTGCTAGAAGGAAGCTCCCCCGAAACATATGGAAGCCGAACGTGTTTGGAAGGTATCCAGCTGGATGGGTAGAAGGCGGCAGTGAAGCATTAGAAGATAAAAGGAATTTGAGTGGTCAAGAGGCAATGATTGCTGCAAGCATTAGATTTCAGGAAGGCTTCCAAATGTATTAATTCTGCTTTAATTGCGCATTTCCTTCCATCCTCTGCTGGGAACAAAAGAGGGAACATGAGATCCTCACGTAAAAACTTCCAAAGCTCTTAGATTCTCATATGGAAAGAGGAGAGAGAGAGAGAGAGAGAGAGAGAGAGAGAGAGAGACGTGTGCAGTGGTCAGAACATTCTTTACAAAGGAGAATATTTGTAGCTCAGGATTGAAATGAGGGGGTCCTTGCTGCTCTCCTGAGATGGCTTGTTTTCTTGAAGAGGTTTCGTGACCCAAACTAGGTAACACCATCAGTGCTGGGAGGAAGTGGGGTGTGTGGAGAGGAGGGGGAGGAGTAGAAGGACTTGGTACTCTTTGAGCTTGGTGGTTTTCTTGCAGACATTTCATAACCCAACTAGGTAACATCATCAGTGCTGGAAGAGAGTGGGCTTTGCAGGGAGGAGGAGGAGGAGGAGGAGGAGGACTGTGGGGTTCTTGGTACTCTGAGCTATGGTTGTTTTCTTGGAGACGTTTCATTACCCAACTAGGTAACATCAGCAGTGCTGGGAGAGAGTGGGGTTTGCAGGGAGGAGGAGGAGGAGGAGGAGGAAGAGGGCTGTTGGGTCCTTGGAACTCTCTGAGCTTGATTGTTTTCTTGCAAACGTTTCATGACCCAACTAGGTAACCTCATCAGCACTAGAAGGGAGTGCTGTTCTTCTAAACTGACAGCAAACACCACTCCTTACCAGCACTGATGAGGTTACCTCCTTAGGGTAACGAAACATCTGCAAGAAACCAAGCAAGCTCAGAGAATAGCAAGGACTCTTCATTCCTTATGGAGCCCGGGGAGCAGAACACATCTTTTATTTCTATTTTATGTATTTGTGCCTCGCCTTTTATTATTGCCGTAAAGAACTCAAGGCAGGCGAGTCAGTTTGCATCATCAACTTTCCTTTTCAGCTTGCCCGAATGGTGAGAGCGGTGAGCTACCCGAACATCAGATGCAGGGATCTCATGAAGTGATCCAGTGTTTCCCAAAAGTCCTTCCAAAATTAAAGGCATTGGGGCTATAGCAACATTTCTCCACTTTTGCCACTTTAAAAAGGGTGGACTTCAACTCCCAGGATTCCCCAGCCAGCAAGGAGCTTTTAAAAGGTTGAGAAACGCAGGTAGTCTTTGACTTATGACCACAATGGAGCCCAAAATTTGCATTGCTAACCGAGACCGTTAAGCTTAGTGAGCTTAGCCCCAATTTCATGACTCTTCTTGAGGCATTTATTAAATGAGTCACTGTGATTGTTATGTTGGTCACATGGTTATTAAGTGAATCTGGCTTCCCCCTTGTGATGACTCGGGGCATGGCACAAAAGCAACCAAGTCACAAAAGTGGGTAAAGTCCCTTTAACACCTCCAACTTGGCCCCCAACGTGCAGTTATCGGCTGGAGAAAAGAAAACTCCCTCACGAACAGTTTTCAAAGGGAAGAAATTCTGTCCGTACCCAAAGTACATCTAAATTATAAATAAAAACCAACACAAACCACAACTGCAGCAATTAACGAGACAGGGCAGGAGAAGGAATTGCAGACTTCAAAAGATAATGAAACACATACAGTTGGGAGGATGCCAGAACCCAGATAAGACTTGACAAACAAAGATATTTCACGCTTTGCTTCCAGCAAGGTGCTTGTGCACAAACGCCCTTTTAAAATCCTGTTTTCCCAGCTGCAGCTAATGAAGGGAATCAGGGCCCTTTCCTCCCCCATAAGCCACGTTGCTCCCTTCTCCATTCCTCCCTGCGTGCCCTAAGATGGGGTGGCCCTGGGTCTTTCTCTGAATACCCAGCCAGACTGTGCCCTTCCCCCGTTTCCTCCACAGCCACCAGAGCCACACTCCCACTCCCTGTCAGCTGTTTGACCTCCCACTCGGAATCAGATTTCAACAGGGGCACGACCCCCCTTAACTTTGCTTGTCAGAAAGTTGCAAAAAAGTGACCTCATGACCCCGGGACACTGCAACTGTCATAAATATGAGCCAGTTGCCAAGTGTCTGAATTTTCATCATGGGACCACGGGGGATGCTGCAACCGTCCTTATTGTGAGAACTGGGCTGGAGCCACTTTTTTTTCCAGGGCCACTTTGTAACTTCAAATGGTCGCTAAAGAATGACTATCTATACAATATATGTTAAGGGTGGTGGGCTCTAAACCCCAACCCCTTTACAAGAAAGAAGTTGAACAAGTCTGATTCTTTCTTTTTTTTTTAATTTTAATTTTCTATTTTATTTTGTTTAGGAGTTTTATTTTCCCTTCTCCTTTCGGTTACACGTTACGAACCATTGGGATTATTTTTTTCCCTATTAAAAAAAGAAGGCTGCCAAGAACCCCGTTCATTCCTGCCCATTTCAAAAGGCAGCTTCCCCTGGAAGAAGGGAAGAGGAGAGGATTATTTTCGAAAGACAAAATAACCACCAGCCGCAGGGCACCTTGGAGCTCGCTGTTCCCTGCGTCCCTCCCTCAAGACACGCCTGTTCTCCAGGCAGCCTCTCCATCCAGGGACATGGAGAGCCAGTTGCTTCCTCCTCAGCCAGACCGACGCAGAAAAATACTACAAACTTACTGGCAGAGCTGCAAAAATAGAGGGGGGGGGGGAATATTTGCAAGAGCCCAGAGATCTGGATTTCTCTGGCTTTCTGTGTTAGATAGGAAAAGTTGATGTAAAATTACGCAGTGATGAGGCCTTCCTCTCCTCAGAACCTGGTCTCAATTCTCCGAGAGCCATTATCGTCTAATGAAATTTCAACTTTTCAGAGTAGAATATTTATTTTTGTTTTATTTACTCTGCCTTTATTTATTTATTTATTTATTTTTAAATCACAGAAGGTGACAAACACACCGAATCTTCCTTCCTCCTCTTGTTTTCACCACAACACCCACCCTGTGAGGTAGGTTGTGCTGAGAGTGGTTGGCCCAAAGTCACCCACGTGTCTTTCGTACCGAAAGAAAAACTAGAATTTACAGACTCCTGGCTTTCAGATTTGTGTTTTCACCACCAGACCAAACCGGCTCTCTAATCAAGTCAACAGCCTCCATGACGATTCCTCGCTTGACGCATTGCTTCCAATTGCAGCTACTATGACCCGTTGTGGCACCGTGGTTAGAGCGCTGTACTGCAGGCTGCTTCTGCTGACTGCCTGCAATTTGACAGTTCAAATCCCACCAGGCTCAAGGTTGACTCAGCCTTCCGTCCTTCCGCGGTGGATAAGACGAGGACCCAGATTGTTGTGGGCAAGAGGCTGACTCCGTAAACCGCTTAGAGAGGGCTGGAAATCACTATGAAGCGGTAGATAAGTCTAAGGGCTAGTGCTATTGTGCATCTAACCAGCCTTTCTTTCCCAGTATGGGCCCTCCAGCTTCCCAGTTAAGTGGTATAAACAGCCACGCAGTCAGGCCCTTAACTAATTGTTCTGAGCGCCTCAACGTTTCCTCTCTTCAATGCCGGCCTTTTTCCAAGGCCGTAGCCAAAACATTTAGCAACTCCTGGCACGGAAATGAGAAAGGGAAACCAACAAAAATTATCTTCAGGAGGCGGCAACAACCGAAGGCAGCACAACGCAAAAGAGGACACAAAAGGCTGTTTAAGGACACACTTAGGGTCCACTCAACAGGCAGAGAAATCAAAGCATCCCGACAGCCCAGGCAGAGTCCAGATGACAAAGGCTGACGACGTTGCAAATTCAGGTTTGAACGACAGCTAATCCTCGAGTTACGACCACAACTGAACCCCAAATTCCCGTGGTTAAGTGAGAGGACACTTCAGGGCACTGCAACTGTCGTAAATGCGAGTCAGTTGCCGAACGTCTGAATTTGGATCGCGTGACCCTAGGGATGCTGCAACGGTTGCAAATGTGAAAAATGGTCATCAGCCCCCTTTCCCCCCCCCCCAGTGCTGTTATAACTTTGAACGGTCGTTAAACAAGCCGTTGTTCGTTGAGGACAGCCAGTACGCAACTCAAATGACCCAGGATTGGGGTTTCTTCCATAGGGTCCAGGTCTTTTACGCTCCTACCGTTGGCCGCGTTGCTTCTCCTCCAAGGTTTCGCCTCCACGTTATTATCCACCGGCTTTTGTCCTCGGATGGCCCTCGTCCCCCCACCCATCCTTTTGACCTGGCAAATGGGCCACGGCCCCTCCGTCCCCGGCCCGTTCGTCAAAGTACAGTTCGCCTCGGGCGTTTGGGCACCCGGGACAGTTCGCCCACGAGGCGATTTTATTACAAAGAACTCCCTTTTCTTGTTTCCCTTCTCCCTCCTTCTCTTTCTTTCTCTCACTCTCTCTCTCTCTCTTCCCTCTATCCTTCTAAGGCTGGGATACCTACCTGAAACAAAAACTCCTTCGGACGAAGCCGGGTTATTTACGCCTCGGCCACCCCCGCTCTTCCAACCCCCCTTCCCTTCCATCTGCTAACAAGATCCCGCTGTGGCTTCCGGTTGCCGACTGGTTGGTGGCGGACTGTCCTGAGCGCCCAAACGCCCGAGGCGAACTGTACTTTGACGAACGGGCCGGGGCCCATTTGCCGGGGCAAAAAGATGGAGGGGGGGGAAGGCCATCCGAGGAGAAAAGTTGGCGGATAATAACGTGGCGGTGAAACCCTGGAGGAGACGCAGGTGCGGCCAACGGTAGGAGCCGAAAAGTCCCATTCCATGGCTCCGTATTGGTTACAGGTAGTCCTTGAATTACAGCAGTTTATTTTAGCGACTGTTCAAAGTTACGATGGCACTGGAAAAAGTGACGTGGCCGCTTTTCAGGGTTATGACCATGGCAGCATCCCCACGATCAAGAGGAGAATGCTTGACGACTGACTCAAACTTATGATGGTTGCAGCGTCCGGGGACCTTCCGACAAGGGAAGTCCATGGGGGAAGCCAGATTCCCAACCCTGTTCCTAATTTAAGAACTGCAGTGATTCACTTACCAACTGAGGCAAGAAACATCACAAAACGGGGCCAAACTGACTTAATAAATTTCTCACTTAGCAACAGAAATGTTGGGCTCCTTTGGGGTCGTAAGTCGAGGGCGACCTTTAGTGTCACTACTGGATCCCAATGAGACACACCGCAAAATGTCGCTGGGCTACCCTTGAACACACTCCCACTTTGTAGGTCGTCTTCGACTTGCGACCACAAGGGAGCCCAACATTTCTGTTGTTAAATGAGAAATCTATCGTTGTGTGTGTAAGCCCTGTTGAATTGACATATTTATTTTCAGATTTCTTTCTATACAGGAAGTCCTCGGTTTACGGCAGTTCGTTTAGGGACCGTTTGAAGTTAGAACGGCAGTGAAAAAACATGACTTAGGACTATCACGGCATCCCCTTGGCCACGTGAGCAAAATTCAGATGGTTGGCAACTGACTCGCCTTTATGACGGTCTCAGCATCCCCGGGGCTCATGTGATCCCCTATTGCGACCTTCCGACAAGCAAAGTCAATGGGGAAGCCAGATTCACTTAATGGCCACCTGACTAACTTATCAATGGCACTGATTTGCTTAACGTCGTAAAACAGAGCAAAACTTACTTAACTGTCTCACTCAACAACAGAAATTTGGGGCTCTCTTGTGGTTGTAAGTTGAGGACGACCAGCACATGACATCGCGGAGCGATAATATCTTCAAGGGTAGCTTAGTGACTTTCGTAGTGATCTTGTTGGACTCCAGTAGTGTAACTACAGGGTGTCCTCGACTTACGGCCATCACTGCGCCCAAAATTTCTGTTGCTATGTGAGACAGACTTACGGCCATCACTGCACCCAACATTTCTGTTGCTAAGTGAGACAGTTGTTAAGTGAGTTTTGCCCCATTAGTGATCATGGGATCGGTGTTTGCAACCTTCTGAGGAAATGAGGAAGTCAGATTCGCTTAACAACCGCGGTACCAACTTAACAGCTTCGGCGATTCCCACCACAGTGGTGGTAAGAAAGGTCGTAAAATGAGCCAAAACTCAACTTAGACAAACTGTCTCGCTGAGCAACAGAAATGTTGGGCTCTGTTGTGGTTGTACGGCGAGGACCACCTGTACAAAATCTCCTGAAACAGCTGGATATTTACCCTATAAATAAGGCCCAATTGGAAAATAAGCCCTACCAAGATTTTTCAGGATAGGATAGGATAGGATAGATATTGGATATAGAATAGAATGGAATGGAATGGAATAGAAATAGAATAGAATGTAGAGAATAGAATAGAATGAAATAGAGTAGAATAGAAATTGGATGAAGAATAGAATAGAATAGAATAGAATAGAATAGAATGTAGAGGAGAGAATAGAATAAAATGAAATAGAGTAGAATAGAAATTGGATGAAGAATAGAATAGAATAGAATAGAATAGAATAGAATAGAATAGAATTCTTTATTGGCCAAGTGTGATTGGACACACAAGGAACTTGTCTTGGTGCAAATGCTCTCAGTGTACATAAAAGATACATTTGTCAAGAGTCAAGAATCATCAGGTACAACACTTAATAATAGTCAAAGGGTACAATAAGCAATCAAATCATATTAGGAAACAGTCAATATAAATCGTAAGGAACAAGTGACAAGGTTACAGTCATATAGTCACAAGTGGAAGGGGGTGGGTGATAAAGAGGGATGAGAAGGTTAATAGTAACAGTAGTCCAGACTTTGTAAATAGTTGGATTGAATGCTTGTAATATAAGTGCTACCCCCAAAATAAGCCCCAGTTAAGATTGTCTGCCAGACAGGTGCATTTATTTCTCAGAAAAGAAGACCTAACCAGAAAATAAGCCCTAATGCTTCTTTTGGAGCAAAAATTAATATTAAACCTGGTCTTATTTTCGTAGAAAGACGGTAGAAACGCTTCCTCTGCGCCAGAAGCCATAACAGCCTGCTAGGAGCATACTAATATCATGGCAACGGTATGACATGCGTGTATCCTGGCCTCTAAGGATCTGTGTTTTCCCAGTAGGGAAAAACACCAAATTGGTGCAGTGGGAAACCAGATTTGTTTCCTTCAGTTGTGAATTATTCTCTTTCTTAGCTATCGAGCAGGGCCGCTTCCCCTGCTAAACCAGAATATTACAAAACTATACAGGGAGTCCTTCATATGTATAGTTTATGAGGTATAACCGTTCATTTGGTGGCTGTTCGAAGTTACAACGGCACAGGGAAAAAAGAGAGACTTAGGACCGTTTTTCACACTTGCGACCATTCCTGTGAACGAAATTCAGACACTCAGTGACTGACTCGTATTTATGACAGTTGCAGTGTCACCCTCATCCGCTTTTGTGAACTTCCAATGAGCAAAGTTAGCGGGAGAATCTGGATTAACTTAACAACCCTGTGAGTCACTTAACGACAGCAGGCATTCACCAAATACCTGCGGCAAGGAAAGGTCGTACGGCGGGGCGGAACTCACCTAACAAAATCCTCACTCAGCAATGTAAACGTCGGGTTCAACTGTGGCCGTAACTCGAGGATTACCTCTATGACGATGTCACTTTTTTTAAAAAAAAACTGAAGATCTTTTTGTGTCTCGCTTAGCAGGAGAAATTTGGGGCTCCATTATGGTTGTAAGCCGAGGACGTGTTTCTCCAAAAATAAGACCCTATCTTATATATTTTTTGTCATCAAAGGCAGGCACCAGGTCTTATTTTCGGGGGATGTCATCCACTGACTAACCTCACTTGCGTGCGCTGCCCCCGGCCTCCTTTTCGCTGTCAAGAGGCCCTTCAGGTACTTCTTCTGTGGCTGGCAAGGCTTCCCCGAAGGCCTCTGCAGCCGAAAACAAGAGCTTTGGATCGATCCAGAGCTTTGTTCTCAGCTCCAGAGGCCTTCAGGAAAGCCTTGCCAGCCTTGCAGGCTGCAGAAGAAATGGGCCAGCAAGGCAGGTATTGGGGTGTGCGAGGCCCGGTTACACCTGTCCAAAGGTAAGTAGTAGGGCAGCTCCACCCCCACATCCCCACCCTAGCTTAATTTTTACCTGTGCGCTCTGGAGTGGGTGGGATCTTAATTAGGGCTTATTTGGGGGGGTAGGGCTTATATTGCAGGACAAGAAGCAATGGGTGGAAACTAATCAAGGAGAGAAGCAACTTTAAGGAGAAATTTCCTGACAGTGAGAACAATTAATCGGTGGAACAATTTGCCTCCAGAAGTTGTGAATGCTCCAATACTGGAAGTTTTTTTAAAAAGTGTTGAATTTGTCTGAAGTGGTGGTGCAAGGTTTCCTGTCTAGGCAGTGGGTTGGACTAGAAGACCTCCAAGGTCCTTCCAACTCTGTTAGTCTGTTATACAGAATTGGAGTATATTCTATTCTATTGGGCACATGTGTAAAAATCAAACTAGGACTTACTTTTAGAGTGGGTTATATTTTCGGGAAAACGGGGTACCTTATATACAACGGCGGACTCCTGTTTTACCTTAAAAATTTGGATCTTCAATCAAGTCTCTGCAGAATTCTGGATTTGAATAAAGCAGAAGAGCGCAGTTGGGAGCCTTTTTTTTTTGCGTTTCAGAGTTAATTTTGAGAGCTGTCACAAGCCAAATTGGCGCATCGAAGGAGCCAAATTAGAATTCAGATCAGGGAGGAGCGAGGCCGGGACAGGGCATGAAAGCCAACAAAGGAACGAGCTAAAATTTGCTGACAAAGTACCACGGAGGATTGAATGCTGGCTCGACGTTCTCCATCCCTTCCGCACAACCCCGCAGCCCGCAAAGCGGTTCTACACAATCCGCCTTAGTGGCAGGAAAGTCACCGATGACACGCTGCATTCTCATCCCAGCATTATTCATCTGTTGGTTTTGTCATGACAGGTAACTTACAACTGTAAGGGAGCCCCAAATCTCTGTTGTTCGGGGAGACCTTTGTGAAGGGGACCCGTTTTACAACCCTTTCTTGCCACGATTGTTAACTGGATCACGGCCATTGATAAGTGAGTGGCCTGGCTGTTAAAGGAACCTGGCTTCCCCGTTGAACTTGGCTTGTCAGAAGGTCGCAAAAGGGGATCATGTGATCCCGGGACACTCCAACCGTCATAAATACGAGTCAGTTGCCAATCCCCTGGATTTGGATCACACGACTGCGGGGATGCTGCAAACAGACATAAGTGTGAAAAACGGTCGTGAGCCACATTTTTTTACAGTGCTGCTGTCACTTCACACGAATGGCTGTGAGCCGTGGATTTCCTCCCTTCCGATTTCTTGATGATTTCTCAGAAAAGCAGGTCGTGAAAAAAAAATATTCCCCTTCTTGACGTTGCAAGAAATCTCTCTTCTGCATTTCCCTGCATAACTTTTTTTCTCCCCTTCATTCCTCCCTTGCTGGATTTCATCCTCTCTGTCCCGACTGAGCTTTGCACCAGATCATCCGTTATCTATATATATATAAAAGCAAAATACCCCTCAAGCATCATCACGAAATCTCCAGAACCGTAAAGCCTACAAATTTGAAATTTGGCACATATGTTCCTCTTGGCTTCTAGGTGCTCACGAAGAAAGGATTTTTTGAAATGACCATCAGATCATTAGTATTTCCTATATTATTATTATTATTATTATTATTATTATTATTATTATTAACGTGCTCTGATGCTAAGGAGTTCTACTTCCGCTCCCCACCTGAAAAGAAATCTGTTCCAAATGCAAAACACAAGCAGAGGAGAGGAGTTTCGATTTTAGAGCATCAAGCAGCTTTAGTACAGAACAGCTGAGCTAAGCCACGCTCAGGCTCCTTGCTGTCTCCTTTCTTGCTCACACAGCAAATACTGTTTCAGTTTCCAAACAGCCCTCAACTCTTTCACTCCTCACCTGAAAAGAAATCTGTTCCAACTGCAGTTTAGCTAAGCCATGTCCAGGCGCCTTGCTGTGTCTCCTCCTCGCTCACACAGCAAACACCGTTTCAGTTTCCAAAAAGCCCTCAACTCTCTCACACACTGAGAGGATGCTAGCCAGATGAATACTGATGGATGCTGGTAGGCAGAGGCAGAATTTTTTCCCCCCTTATTCTCCTCCCCAAAAACTGACCACATAGTTTCGTAGAAAAGCACGGGGATCCAGCTGGTCTGAAAATACGTCTCTGGCCATTCCAGCTGGGTTGCCGCTTGGCGGAAACTCACCTGATCTGGCTGGAGTGAGATGACACATCAGCGAGACCGTCTGCTGGGACAGCCGTAATTGTGACAATTTCAGGGGGTTTCCTTCCAACTTTGAGATGGGAAGAGAACAGGAGGCAGCTCTTGGCTCCGGCGGTGGCAAGCAAGCAGTTTTGATGAAGTGGAGAATTGGAGGAGTTGAAATCCACACATCTTCAAAGTGTCCAAGGTTTGAAAACACGGAAGTAAATCTTTATTTCTAATGCATGACATAGCCTGTATTGGCCAGCTGTAGACGGACAGGCAGAGATATTACAATCTAAGGAGGTCAAAGTTTTGCTTTCACTCATCTGTGAAAAATACTACTCGAAAGAGCAGGAATATTGCAAAGAGAAGGACTATAAAATCCACTGAAGTGCATCACCGAGCAGTGGTGGCGCAGTGGTTAGAACTGCAGCGTTACAGACAAATTCTGCCCACTGCCAGCAGTTTGATCCTCACCAGCTCAAGGTTGACTCAGGCTTTCATCCTTCTGAGGTCAGTAAAAGGAGGACCCAGATTGTTGGGGGCAAGAGGCTGGCTCTGTAAACCGCTTAGAGAGGGCTGCGAAGCACTATAAAGCGGTATATAAGTCTTACGCGCTAGTGCTGACACGCGCACCATCTGGCTAACCATTGTTCCAGGGAGGAAAGTCAAGTTTACAGATGTTACTCGTTACCGTTACTCCCCTATGCTTCGCCCTGACTCAAAACAGATGTAGAAGTCCCAAAACAGGCCAATCACTTCTCAACATGCCCTTGAGAAACGTAACAAGCGACTTTTCGACACCAGAACCAGCTGGCTTTTAAAACTTACCCTACATCTCGTCACCTAATCTCAGTTTTAACAGCGACGAGTTAGGAAAAACGGTGCAATGGGGCAGCACACTGCAAACTTCAGCTCTGCAAAATGGATGTCTGACTTTGCAACTAATCAAGGACCGAGCAAATTTTACTTTTCAGCAACGAGAGAAATAAGCATTATAACCGTGGAGTGGAAGGGGAAAAAAAAGAGGAAGCTGGAAGATCTTCCTATCTAGGGAAAAGGGAGCTGGATGAAGAGACAAAAGAGCAAAAAAAAATCAGTAAAAGAAGTACAAGCAGTCCTTGACTTACAACGATTCGTTTAGTGACCGCTCAAAGTTACAACAGCACCAACAAATGATCGTTTTTCACACTTATGGCCGTTGCAGCATCCCCACAATCATGTGAGCCAACTGACTCGTATTTATGACGGCAGCAATGTCCCAGGGACACTGGATTCCCTTTTGCGACCTTCTGTCAATGGAAGCCAGATTGACTGAACACACTGGGCTCCCCACTTACCGACCGCAATGATTCAGATAACAATCGTGGCAAGAAAGATCGTAAGGAGCTCGCTTAACAACGGTCTCGCTTAGCAGTGGAAGTTCGGGGCTCCAACTTGGGTTGTCCTAAGTGTCGAGGACCGAGCCAATTTTACTCCTCAGCAATGAGAGAAATAAGCAATACCATGGAACGGAAGCAAAAAAAACCCCCAAAAGAACAAGCCGGAAGATCTTCGTAGTTAGTAAAAAAAGAGATAACCTGGTCGGGTCAGGTGACAAAAACAAACCAGCTAAGATCCCCAAGATGCTTTTTTCCAGAGGCGACTGGACTTCCTTGTTTTTTTTCTTTTGAAGACGTTTCACCTGTCATCCAAGAAGCTTCTTCAGCTCTGACAGAATAACAGACAACAGATAATCAGAGTTGGAAGGGATCTTGTAGGTCATCTAGTCCAACCCCTCCAGCCAAGCGGGAGACTCTACGGCATTTCTGACAGATGGGAGTCCAATCTCTTCTTGAAGGTCTCAAGTGATGACACTTACACAACTTCTGAAGGCAACTTCTCTTCCAGGGGTTGATTGTTCTCACTGTCAGAAAGTTTCTCCTTATTTCCAGGTTGAATCTCTCCTTGTTCAGTTTCCATCCACTGTTCCTTGTCTGGCCTTCGGGTGCTTTAGAAAATAGCTTGATCCCTTCCTCCTCTCTGGGGCAGCCCCTCAAATATTGGAAGGCTGCTCTCTTGTCTCCCCTGGTCCTTCTCTTCCCTAGACTAGCCAGGCCCAGTTCCTGTAACCGTTCATTGTATCTTTGAGCCTCCAGTCCCCTCATCATCCTGGTTGCTCTTCTCTGCCCTTTTTCTAGAGTCTCAACATCTTTTTTATAGTGTGGTGAACAAAACTGGACACAGTACTCTAGGTGTGGCCTTACTAAGGCTTTAGTGAGTGGTATTAGTACCTCCCTTGATCTTGATTGTATCCCTCTGTTAATGCAATTTAGGATTGCATTGGCTTTTTTGGCTGCTGCTGCACACGGCTGGCTCATATTTAGCCGGTTGTCCACTAAGACTCCAAGATCCCCCTCACAGTTCCCGCTATTGAGCCTGGTTTCACCCCGTCTATTATATGTGTCCTTTGGGGTTTTCTTCCCTAAGTGTAGGACTTTACTTTTCTCTATGTTGAATTTCATTTTGTTAGATACGGCCCAGTGTTGTCTGTCAAGATCCCTCAGGATCTTGAGCCTATCTTCTTGGGTGTTAGCTATTCCTGCCAGCTTAGTATCATCTGCAAATTTGGTAAGTTCCCCTTCTATTCCCTCATCCAAGTTGTTAATGAAGATATTAAAGATTCGTGGGCCTAAGAAGGAACCTTGTGGCACCCCACTGCTTACTTCCCTCCAGGTAGACTTAGACTCAAATAGCGAGGAATGGAAGGATTTATATTCCTTGCAGACAGTTGGTCATTTGCATCCTTTTTAGAGAGTCACTGAGGTCACCTGGAGGTTTGTTGCCTCCTGAAAAAGCACTTTTGGGACAACCATGACCTGGATGACTGAGAATCTCTACAGACTTTTAGCTATACAATTTGGGATGGACACCCTTTAAATGGTGTGGAAGTAGGAATGGATTTCCAGAGGAAAAATTACAGACTACAGCCACCATTTGCACTAGTCAGGTGACCCTGACGAGACAGCTAAACCTCCGAGTGGCCTCAACGTCTCTCTAGAAGGTTGCAAATGACCAGCTCTGTGAGGAATATAAATCCTTCCATTCCCCATTGTCCCGTCAGAGCTGAAGAAGCTTGTTGGATGAGACAAAAAACAACAACAGGAAAACCCAGTTTCCCCCTGAAAAAGCACCTTTGGGACAACCATGACCTGGATGACTGAGAATATCTACCAAAACAGCTAAGGGTTTCAATAAAAGAGATATTCAGTTGTGGGCTGGCTGCACGGCATCCTAGCATGAATTGAATGCATGAATAAAAATCTATCTTAATATTCCATCCTGTCCACCAGGAAGCCAAAAGTTCTAAACTCCCACTTCCCCACTGTATAAAATCCATCAACCCTGAGATATCGCCCCTATTTTTCACCTTCACAAAACTTGGCATCTCCTGGGTGGCCTTAAATTTTTTATTTTTATTTTTTGCAAAACAGCCCGAGTGAGAAACTGCAGGTTTGCCCTTGAGATGAGAAATTGGCAGCTTAATCCAGTTTGGGCTGATATTTGGGGAAATGCCTTTATCCGATTTATTACCAAGCAGAAAGAACCGACTCTGAAGCACTTGGCGGGGCACTTTCAAGGCAGACTTCGGACAGATTAAAAATGCAGACTTCCTGCGCGCTCTTCTCTTTTCTCACCCTGGCTTTGAATTGGGATTTAGCTGGATCTTTTTCATTTCAAAGAAAAACGGTGTTTGTTTAAAGAAGGAAAACCCTGCAGAGATTCCCAAGCATTTCACTTTAAAAAAAAAAAAGTGCCATCCTACTACAGCTCCATTACTCTCTCTTACATTAACTACTATGTGAGAAATTATTGGCAGGCATATTGACATCCATACAGCTAGTCCTCAACTTAAGACCACAACTGAGCCAAAAATTTCTGTTGCTAAGTGAGACAATTGTTAAGTGAGCTTTACCAGATTTGTTAGGTGAATCACTGCAGATATTAAGTTAGTAGCACTAATAAGTTGTTAAATGAATCCCAAATTTGGCAACTTTAAGGCTTGTGGACTCCCAGAATTCCTCAGCCAGCCATAAGGATAACAAGTTATAAAATCAGATTAGATTAGAATATGAGAAAATGAATAGAACATGAATAGAACAGAATTAATAGAATAGAGAACACGAATAGAGTAAAATAGAATAGAACATGAATAGAATAAAAGTTGGAAGGGAACTTGGAGGTCTTACAGTCTAACCCCCTCCTCAGGCAATAATACCATTTCGGACAAAAGATTGTCCAATCTCTTCTTAAAAACTCCCAGTGTGGCTCCACTGATGAATTGTTGTTCTCACTATCAGGAGGATTAAAGGCCTGGAGACTAAAACATATGAAGAACTTGATGGTTTTCTTCCAAGCATTTTATTATCCATCTAGATCAGTGGTTGCCGACCGGTGGGCCAGGGACCACTGGTGGTCCGCGAGAAAAACTGGGTGATCCACAGAGAAATGTCATCCCTAAAGCAATTAATCCAGGCTGCGAGGGAACACAAGGCTGTGCTGCCCACATGGCCCGTGGGAACACAAAGCTTGCATCGCTTGCACTGCACACAACAGGAGATAGTGAGGGGAAGGGGGAAAGGGCAGAGGGGGGGGGGAACTTGCCTTACGTGCACCACGCGCCTGGCCTGGCCACTGGGCTGCTTCTTTCTGCTTCTTTCTTCTTCTGCTTTTGGCTGCATGCGAGGAAAGCAGCCAAAGTCTTTCTTTCTCTCCCGCAAACTCCGCCAGAAAGGAGTCTTTGGGACCCTGCAAGGCCTCCTGCTCCAAGAGGCTGCGCCGGCAAAGACTCCTTTCTGGCGAAGTTTGGGGGAGAGAAAGAAAGACTTCTGCGGCTTCTGCTGCTTTCCTTGAATGAAGCCAAAAGTCTCTCTCTCTCTCTCTCTCTCTCTCTCTCTCTCTCCCTCCCTCCCTCTGAGAACGGAGCTGGAGACGATATCCTGCGATCCCAAATAAAGAACGTTCGATTGGTAGGAAAATGGGGTGGGGAATTTTCCTGTAGACATTTTTGGGATTTTCCCAGGGTCTCTGGTCCGCGGGATTTAAAATGGTGAGTTTGGTGGTCCCTGAGGACCCCTGATCTAAATAACATTTATAAAGCTCACTGTTACTACTCATGATGATGTTAATTGGGTAATGAAAGGTGACTGTGAACAGTTACTAAACAAACGATTGGAAGTCAAGGTCTATCTGTATACAGGTAGTCCTCGATATACAACAGTTCATCTAGTGACCCTTCAAAGTTACAACGACCCTGAAAAAAAGCGACTTACGGCTGTTTTTCACGCTTACGATTCTTGCAGCATCCCCACGATCACGTGATCAAAATTCAGACACTTGATATAAGGGACATGATAAAAATTAAACTTGAAATGTACAATTACGATAGAAAATTAGAAATGGTGAGTCAGCATACACAAGAACACAATAAACCGGGGGGAGGAGTTCTATAAAGAAGAAGCCAACACAGGGGTATTTTAGAAGACATTATATACGGGAGTCTCTGTGGTTAAACTGGGAGTAAATTAAAAGACAATGTTATTTGAAAATTCCAGTCTGGCTATCGACTATTGAAGCATTTTCTTATCCTATAATATACAAAAAGGAACAAACAGTTAGATATGGTGAAATATTGAATGAAAAGGGTGAACTCAAATCTATACAAAAACTAGAGGAATAAAGATGAATTGGTTTTCATATGCGCAAATACATTCAAGGTGTGATAAAGATTCTAAAATGGAAGGTTTCTATGATAAATTGACTGATTTAGATAAGATTTTGACAGGTACTGATGAAAAGGTGATTAAAAAACTGTATGGATATTTATTAGAAATTAAATTAGAAGAAGAACAAGTTAAAGAAACTATGATTGCTTGGGGGAAGAATTTTGGATATGGGATCGATCTAGAGAAATGGCAAAACTTGTGGTCTCAAAATTATAAAATGACAATGTCAACAGCATATAAAGAAAATTTGTATAAGATGTTTTACAGGTTGCATTTCCCCCCGACAAGAATAGCAAGAATATTCAAGAATAAATCCGAAAATTTTTGGAAATGTCATCAGACACCCGGCTCATATTACCACATATGGTGGACTTGTGCAGATGCTAAAAAATACTGGACTAAAATCCACACGTGGTTGGAAAAAATGACAAAAAAACATATAGATTTGAAACCAGAGATATATTTATTGGGAATTTTACCTGAAATATATAGTAAAGACTTGAAATACCTGATTGTAAACGTGTTGACAGCGGCTAGGATTGTATTTGATAAAAACTGGAAAAATGAGAAAATACCATCACAGGAGGAAATCTTCAAGAAAATTTTGGAATATGCTGAAATGAGTAGATTGACATTTGAAATTAGAGAACAAGAGGATAAACAATTTTATAAAATTTGGGATCTTTTCTATCAATGGTTAGATAATAAAATACAGTAATGAAATATGTAGACTTTTAGAAAATAATAAATGTACAAAAATGTACTTCTTTCTTATTATATCTACAAAATGATTTTAGGATAGATTTCGGATGATAATATGAACTGTTATAAAATAAACTAAGTAAATTATGATTATCTTTTAAAACATGAATGAATTAAAGTATAGTCAAATGATTGATTAATAATGATACCAAGGTACTTAATTTTTAACTGAAAATATGAGATTATACGCAATGTAATTGTAATTGAAGACTATGAAATGGAAGCACAAAACAATTTGTAAACCAACCGGCACACTGTATGTACACGTATGGAAGATAGCTTGATGTTTTTATGTTTTGTTTGTTTATGTTTATTTTTAAAAACTAATAAAAATTAAAAAAAAAGAAAATAAGAAGAAGCCAACATTGAAGGACAAAATGGACAATTATTTAAGCAGGGGGGGAAAGGAATTAGAATTCAAAATTTGTGGTCTGATGGGATGATAAAAGGGAGAATGGTTTGGAGAATGGATAAAGGGAAAGGGAAAAAGTAGAAAAAGGAAGGGCAAAAGAAAAATCAAAAGAAGGAGAGAGAAAAGTTTAATAACTGGAATGAGAAATGGAGGGGAATAAGAATGCGAAAAAAGGGAATTAAGAGAAAGGACCAGAAAACAAAGAGGAATAGGAAACAAACAAGGATGAAAAGAAAGTATATTGTCCAAAGAGTGAGAGATAATGGGTGAAAAAAAAAGGATAAGGAAGGAGATTCCGCAAGGTAATATGTTGTGATGTATAAGAATATATTGAAAATAGTTTTGTAATGTATAGATAATTCATAAGGTGTTTGAGAAAATATAATGCGGAATCTGAGAAAAATATATATATTTGTGTTATATACTAGATGGGGGGATTGATATTAAGGTAGGATGAAGGTGGTTAGCTCGAATTATTAACCAGAGGGGATAATTATATTTACAGAAAAGGATTGATAAAATGACAAAAGTAATATGAGAAATAAATAATAGAAATGAGATGAGAATTTTAGATAATATTGTAAAATAAGATGAGAATGTATTAGTATAACATGAATTGGAACTAGATAAGTTTAATATTTAACAATAATAAGGATGATGCAATATGAAACTAAACAGAATAATGAATAGGTAACTATGGTCATGTTTGTATTGAGATTTGAAACCTGGAACCACACTGCTTGCTAAATGAGAATTTTTTATTTTAAAAAATAAAATAAAAGCAGGGAGAAAATTGAATAATGGAATTACGAGGTATGTTTAACTGATATGGTGGTAGGCATTTGGAGAGAGTTTTGAAAGGTTGAAAATAAGCATTGAAGGATTATGAATTAATGTGAAATATATGCATTGAGAGATACGATTGATATTAATTTTGCCTACACTAAAATGTATGATATATTGAAGCCACGCTATTAATGTATTGTTCTGCATATGCAGATTGAAATTTAAAAAAAAATGGAAAAAAAATTCAGACGCTTGGCAAAGGACTCCTATTTACGATGGTCGCAGGATCCTGGGCCTCACCCGATCCCCCTTTGCGACCATCTGACAAGCGAAGTCAATGCGGAAGCCAGATTCACTTAACAACCGTTGGAAAGAAAGGTTGTTAAAATGGGGCAAAGAACCTCACGCCTATTGCTGCCTCTGTCGCCCCATTTTTGGCCTGTGACGGGGATCGGAATGGGTGGAAAACAGGGTGCACAGAGGCCAAAAATGACATGCGGAGGCCAAAAGTGAAATTCAACGTAGAGAAAAGTAAAGTCCTACACTTAGGCAAGAAAAACCAAAAGGACACATATAGACTGGGGGAAACCAGGCTCAATAGCAGGAACTGGGAGAGGGGTCTTGGAGTCTTAGTGGACAACCAACTAAATAGGAGCCAGCCATGTGCAGCAGCAGCCAAAAAAGCCAACGCAATCTAAATTGTATTAACAGAGGGATACAATTGAGATCAAGTGAATACCACTCTATAAAGCCTTAGTGAGGCCACACCTAGAGTACTGCATCCAGTTTTGGTCACCATATTATAAAAAAGATGTTGAGACTCCAGAAAAAGTGCAGAGAAGAGCAACCAGGAGGATTAGGGGACTGGAGGCTAAAACCTATGAAGAACGGTTGCAGGAACTGGGCCTGGCTAGTCTAGGGAAGAGAAGAACCAGGGGAGACAGGAGAGCATCTTCCAATATTTGGGGGGCTGCCACAGAGAGGAGGAAGGGATTAAGCTATTCTCCAAAGCCCCTGAAGGCCCGACAAGGAATAATGGATGGAAACTGAACAAGGAGAGATTCAACCTGGAAATAAGGAGAAACTTTCTGACAGGGAGAACTATCAACCCATAGAACAGAAGTTGCCCTTGGAAGTTATGGGAGCGCCATCACTTGAGACTTTCAAGAAGAGATTGGGCTGCCATTTGTCAGAAATGGTGTAGGGTCTCCCGCTTGGGCGGGGGGTTGGACTAAATGACCTACAAGGTCTCTTCCAACTCTGATTATCTGTTATCTGAAAATGAAGTGCGCAGAGGCTGAAAAGGGGTCACGTGGAGGCGGCAATAGGCGATAGCGATCCCTGAAGCTTGAAACAGCTGATCGTCAGGAGGCTGATCCAACCAACGATCAGCTGCTTGTGCTAATCAGGCTGTGCTGAAGTTGAAACTGGCTGTTTGCTACAGGCAGGCAAATGACTGGGAGGCAGAGGTGGGGGCTGACAGATGGGTGGGGCTTCGGCAACATTCGACGTATAAGACGCACAGACGCTTCCACCTGCTTTTGGGGGTGGGAAAAAGTGCGTCTTATACTCCGAAAAATACGGTATTTCAAAGTACAGTATTTTTAGAGGTATTTCAAAATACCGAAATCGCACAGAGGCAGCTACATCAAGACAGGGTAAACGTCTGTAATCTTAGCAACTCCTTTTTTTGGGTGGGGGCTAGGAAGGTGGAGAGAAATACAGCGAGTCCTCGACTTACAACAGTTCGCTCAGTGACTGTTGCAACGGCACTGGAAAACAGTGGCTTTTGACCGTTTTTCAGAGTTACGACCTTTGCAGCTTCCCCGCAATCGTGGGATCAACATTCAGACGCTTGCCAACCGGCTTGTACTTATGATGGTGGCGGTGTCCCTGGGTGTGTGTGCGTGTGTGTTATGTCATCCCCTTTTGTAACCTTCTCACAAGCGAAGTCAATGGGGGCAGCACCAGATTCGCTTAATGACCAAGGTACGAACTTATCAACCGCAGTGTGATTCACTTAACAGCGGGGGCACAAAATGCCGTCAAATGGGGGGAAGGTGTGCTTAACAAATGTCTTGCTGAACAACAGAAATTTTGGGCTCGGTTGTGGTCCTAAGTCGAGGACTATCTGTAAAACAACCAAGGGTATTCTCAATTTCCCCTCCGAAAGATTCAAACCCACAGCACTGCCCAATGCTGGTTTTTCTTTTCTTCACAAGCCAACATGGCTACCTCCTAGGAAGAAGAGAAAATAACCAAGTTCTGTGCTGTGCACACCTTGTTGGCCTGATGTTCCAAATGCTGGTGTTGAGCCGTAGCCAAGCTTATTATGTGGTACAGTTGCGGTGAACTATTTTAGCCTGCGCCTCCCCCCTCTTCCTAGCTCCTGATCTCAAGGTTATAATCTTCTTTACGCCTCCTTGATCCTTCTTCATCCTTTTTGTGGATGGGCTGCCACCCACAAAAGGTTCTGCAACCGCACTTTAGCCTCTGGTGCAGAATCTGAGAGCCAAAACTGGATGGCTGCGTCCATTTCCTTTGGAAACTGCCTTCCAAGGTTCCCCATTGGACAAGGAAGAAGAACTTTTAAACAGTTACACGGGTCTTGCAGATAACATTTGGAAGCGTTCGATTACAACAATTTTTAAACCAGCCTTATATATTCATTTATTATTAAATTTCTATGCTGTCCATCTCCCCTACAAGATAACTCTGGGCGGTGTGTGTGTGTGTTTATATGTATGTATGTGTACCGGTATATGTATGTATATTGCTATATAAAGAGAGAGCATTAGATCCTTCCATACTATATAGCATATGGTTAGGAAGATGATAGATATGGTAAGTAGGTAGGGAGATACAGTAAGTAGATAGATAGATAGATAGATAGATAGATAGATAGATAGATAGATAG
>NW_020769459.1:102282-121921 GCF_900518735.1 Pseudonaja textilis
TAGATAGATAGATAGATAGATAGATAGATAGATAGATAGATAGATAGATATAGAGATTAGATAGATAGCTAGATAGCTAGATAGCTAGCAGATAATCGGAAGGCGCCTTATAGGTCATCCCCCCGCCCAAGCGGGAGACCCTACACCATTTCTGACCGATGGCAGTCCAATCTCTTCTTGAAAGTCTCAAGTGATGGCGCTCCCACGACTTCCGAGGGCAACTTCTGTTCCATGGGTTGATTGTTCTCCCTGTCAGAAAATCTCTCCTTATTTCCAGGTTGAATCTCTCCTTGTTCAGTTTCCATCCATTATTTCTTGTCTGGCCTTCAGGTGCTTTAGAAAATAGCTTGACCCCCTTCCTCCTCCTCTCTGTGGCAGCCCCTCAAATATTGGAAGATGCTGTCCTGTCTCCCCTGGTCCTACCCTGGTAGGTAGGTAGGTAGGTAGAGATAGATAGATAGACAGACAGACAGACACGGTAGGTAGGTAGATACCGTAGACAGGTAGGCAGGAAGGCAGATAGATATGGTAGATAGATAGATAGGTATGTAGGCAGGTAGATATAGGTAGGTAGGTAGATAGATACGGTAGATAGATGTAGGTAGATAGGTATAGATAGGTAGATAGGTTGATAAATAGATATGGTAGATAGATGTAGATAGGTAAGTAGGTAGATACGGTAGACAGGCAGGCAGATACATATGATAGATAGATAGATAGATAGATAGATAGATAGATAGATAGATAGATAGATAGATAGAAAGAAAGAAAGAAATAGGGTAGATAGATGTAGGTAGATAGGTATAGATAGGTTGATAAATAGATATGGTAGATAGATGTAGATAGGTAGGTAGGTAGATACGGTAGACAGGCAGGCAGATAGATAGATAGATAGATAGATAGATAGATTTGAGAGACAGATAAGGTAGATAGATAGCATAGATAGATAAATAGGTAGGTAGGTAGGTAAATAGATATGGTAGAGAGAGAGAGACAGACAGACAGACAGACAGACAGGGTAGATAGATAAATATATAGATAGGTAGGTAGGTAGATATGGTAGACGTAGATAGGTAGGTAAGTAGATACAGTAGACAGACAGGCAGGCAGATAGATATGGTAGGTACGTAGGTAGGTAGGTAGATATAGATAGATAGGTAGATTGACCTCAACTTACAACAGTTCATTTAGTGACTGTTCAAAGTTACAACGGCACCGAAAAAAGTGACATTTTCCAGGCTTACAACCGTTGCAGCACCCCCATGGTCAGGTGATCAAAAGTCAAGACGCCTGGCAGCTGGTTCATATTTATGACGGTTGCAAGATCCCTGGGTCCTGCGATCCCCTTTTATGACTTTCTGACAAGCAAAGCCGACAGGGAAGCCCGATTCACTAACTCCACGAGGGTGGGCCCACGATTCACTTCACAAGAAAGGTTGGCAAGAAAGGTCGTAACACGGGGGCAAAACTCACTGAACGCAATTCCTCACCCCAGCAGTGTACATGTGGGGCACGCTTCTGGTCGCAAGTTTGAGGATTACTTGCACATCGACGCCACTTTAAAAACAACCGAAGATCCCTTTGTGAGCCTAAAAGAACACCAAGATTAAGCCAGGCTATAAAGAGAAAGGCTATTTAGGGAAGCATCCGTCTTCATACCCAGCCAACGTTCCAACAAACAAGCAAGGAAACAATCCCACATATTGGAAAATAAAACTGCCACCTCTTCGGAGGAGCCGCTGGAGCACAAACTGTGGCTGGAATGCAGAAGAATTACTGCTTAAATAAAACGGAGCGAGGGGTCTGAGGTCTGGACTGTGCAGAAAGATAATTCCCCGGACTAAGATTTGAGAAAGGAGGGTGGGCTTAAAATCCCGAATGCCTCCATTTAACTGTCCTCAAGCCATCTTTACTTTTGCAGAATAATTACTCTAAGAATTACTCTTTATTTTCCCAAACCTGGATATCAAAAGAGCACTCTGGGCATGAATATCACCGGGCAAGAGAAAACAAGCTTTTCGTCAAAACCGGGCGATTTTTTTGCAACTGATCTTTGACAGTTCTTCGAACAGCCATTACGGGATTTATACCAAAAATATTGGATCTCCTGTTCGAGTTGGAATCATTTTTTTTAAAATTTATTTTAAGAAAATCTATACGGCTGCCCAACTCTGAGTTACTCCCTTGGACACCGAGGCTGCCTTGGTGGATCAAGGCAGCAAAACAAAGCGCAAAAGTTCAACTCCGACTTCGGTATTCCTGGCAACGGGGGCCGCTGTTCCTATCCGTCATGGAAATACAGGGCCGCTCTTGGGAGATTTAACTTTTTCTCCCAAATGAGACCTCAACGTCGGGTTGCAGCCTTCCTTAAGCTAGCATGCTCTGTATGTCAACACCACCCGCCATCCCGTTCTGTTGCGAGCCTGCATTTTGTCTGCTTGCAACGTGCGAAGCGGGAGGCGCATTTGCGAGATTAAAAAAAAAAAATACGCTTTTGACCTTGTCTGGAGGGGGGGATGCAAGACTCTCCTTGCCACGAGGGAGAAGGTGGAAGAGCATTTGCTACTGGCAGGAGGATCTTACGCGAGTCGAGCCTCAGGAGTCGCATGGGATTTGTCTTTTAAGTTACAACGGCGCGGGAAAAAAAAGTGATTTATGACTGTTTTGCACTTACAACGAATGTCCCCAAAGTCATGTGACCAAAATCCGGATGCTTGGCAACTGCCACTTATGTCAACACAAAATATTTCTCTAGTCTTTTAGAGTTGCCATCAGAAAGGGAGTGCATTCCTAAATTATCATAATTTCTAGGCGCCCTGAAGCTTCCGGCGCACAAGTTTATTATTGGAGAGCATGATGGATGACTCTTGGCTATCGATGTGTCCCATGGGAGAATATACACCCAGGGGGTGGGGGAAGACCAGGGTCAAGGGGGAAATGAATGATGCGTCTCAGAGTTAGCTACACCCAGGTAGCCCCGGCATGTTCACTCCTAATAAATCTTTTTAACTCTGAAAGATGCGGCTGGGGACTCATGATTTGAATGGGGGTGAATGCCAGAGCCCTGACAATTTATTTATGACAGTTGCAGTCATAAATGTGATCCACTTTTGCAAACTTCTGAGAAGCAGGAAGCCAGATTCACTGAACAACCGAGTTACTAACTTAATTGATTATTCATTCACAACTGCGGCAAGAAAGATTGTGTAAAATTGAAGCAAAGCTCGCAAATTAGCAACACAAATCATACACTCAACTGTGGTCATAATTCGAGGAGTATGACGCCACCACGCCTGCTGGGCTCAGACAATATATTAACCCACAAAACAGAAAAATAACACCTTCATCTCTTCTATTAAAATCCAAACTAACATCAAGTTTAAGGCAAGATAGGTGCAGTCTTCACCCGATACCATGAAACATTGGAATCCTCAACTTGCAACATTTCATTTAACGACTGCTCGAAGTTACAATAGCACTGAAAAGCGACTTATGACCGCTTTTCACACTTACGACTGTCTTTTCACATGTTTCACACTTACGACCGTCGCAGCATCCCCACAATCATGTGATCAAAGTTCAGATGCTCAGCAACCAACTGTTGTGCTTAGCGGCAGCAGGTGAAGATGGCTGAGGAGAGTGAGGACTCTGATGAGGGGATAGGACCATCAGGGAGTGGACTGATGCCTTCAGAGATTGTGGGGGATGGCAGCAGCAATGAGGAGTTCCCCGAGGAGCCTGTGCCAAGTGCACATGCACGAAGGATTACTTGGAGGAAAGAACAATTACAGCAGCACGGGCGACTCGGGAGTAAGGCTGCAAGGTAATAGCCCCTCCTTCAAGAGGATAAAAGCCAGGTTTGGAAAAGCCTTCTTTGCAAACAGCAAAGAAGCTCTGAAACTCAACTTCTGGGCATTTTAGTTCGTGTTTGAAGTATCTGGTAAATTAGTTCTTATCTCTTGAGTTTTCGGCAGCATTGACAAACAACTTGGCAAGGCTCTTGTAGGAGCTAATTAGTAGAAAGCAGCCTTTAATCTGCTTCTCACTCGTTAATAAACCTTAAAAGGTGAGGGCTGCTGCCTTTGTCTGTGTTTGCTCTTTGAGAACCTGGTTGGGTCAGAAACACGGACTCGCTTTTATGACGGTTGCGGTGTCCCTGGGGTGTGTGTGTCACATTATCTGCTTTTGTGACCTCCCGACAAAGTCCATGCGGAAGCCAGATTCTCTTAACCAACTCACTAGCTTCACCAGTGCAGCGATTCACTTAACAGCGGCGGCCAAGAAAGGTCGCACAAATGGCGCAAAAGTCACTCGACAACCGTCTCGCTTTAGCAGCAGAAATTCAGGGGCTCAATTGGGGTCGTTAAGTCGAGGATTAGCTCTATGCAGTGCCACAAAATTATTCATTCACCCAGGAGAGTTGGAAGGGGAGCGGGGAAGAATCCCAGCCCATACAGGCCGTCCTCGACTTATGACACCTGAGCCCAAACTTTCCATTAAGTGAGAATTTGCTATGCGAGCCTGGCCGTTTCCCCACCTTTCTTGCCACCGTCGTTAATTGAATCCCCACGGTCGTCGAGTCCATCACAACAGTCATTAAGTGAATCCTGCTTTCCCCCCCCCTGACTTTGCTGGTTGCAAAAAGGGGATCCCGTGACCCTTGAGCAGGACGCTGCCACAGTCATAAGTATGAAGCAGTGACCAAACCTTTGAATTTTGAATCCAGGATGCTGCAACGCTCGCCTCGATGTGAAAAGTAAGCCATAAGTCACTTTTTCCCCCATAGACGGTCACTAAATGAACCGTTAAGCCGAGGACTTACCAGTATTGGGGTCCCAGGCAGCTCAAGACACTCCCCCCACCTCCCCCAAGAGAGCCGCCCCCAAATGACCCTCCCATTGCTCATCACTCTGGTACCGTATTTACCGTCGAGCGCCTCTAAAATGCGCTCTCTGCCCCTCCGAAGTACCGTAAGTAACCAAATAAGCGCGCAAGCCACCCAAGGCAGCCCCCCGGAATAGATAGAACGTTACCGTATTTCTTCCTCTCACGCTCCCTCCCCAAAAATCCGCCCCCCCCCCCCCCCCCTCCCCCTTTTTCCCCCCCCCGCCCCCCCCCCCCAAACCCCCCCCCCCCCCCCGCCGCATTACCGTATTTCCCCGTTGCCGCCACCGCCCCGCTCCCTCGCGCGCATCCCAGACAGGCCGGATACAGTTTGAAGCCCCTCAGGATCTCCTTGGCCCGCTGCTGCTCTTCCTCCTCTTCTTCCTGGCTCGACATGGTCCCGCTGGGCGCCCCTGGCAGGCCTGGCCGAGGGGAGAGAGGCGAAAAGGCAGAGCTCGCCGGCCCGGACTCCCCTGCGCCCGCCACTGTCCAGCTGAACCAACCACCCGGGGAAGGATACGCCCGCGCCGGCCAATCGCCGCCCGCGAGTGACGACGGGCAGCAGCGAGGGCCAATCAGAGGGCGAGGAGAGGCTTGGCGGCGGCGACGCCCCTCCGGTCGCTATGGAAGGGACGCGCGCCTCCTCCCTCCCGCTTTCGCAGCAACCGCGGGCAGCTGTGGAGACGGGTGTCGCCGCGGGACAATCTTCTCTAAAAGCCGAAGTCTTGCCCGCAGTGGGAAACGCCGTGGCTGTGGGAAGTGCTGCGGCGGAGCGCCCCCTGGCGTTCAAGAGTAGGGGGAGGCAGGAGCAGCGGGGTTTTCTGTTCTCACGTGGGCCAGACATACGTTACTTCGTGGTTATTAATGAAGGCTTTAGTGCTGGGGTGTCCAACTTTGGCAACTTTAAGACCTGTTGACGTCGACTCCCAGAATTCCCCAGCCAATGCTGGCTGGGGAATTCTGGGAATTGAAGTCCACACCTCATAAAAGTTGCCAAGTTTGGACCCCATTGTTGTTGGGGTAACTCCAGTTGGAAAACTCCATGTGTGCCCCCTTGAAATTTCCCCCCATTCTTTTCACTTTTCCACTTCTTAAAAAAACAAAAACTTTCCCCCCCCTCTAAAGGGGTGGCTGGGTTTATTCATTTACCTAACAATTATAACTCAATATTCTAGTTTTGATACCCTGGGTCCATATGAAAACAGAAAAAGGAAAAAAAAATCAAAAAATTCCAGGTACCCATCTACCCACCCACCCAAATATTAGCAAAATAAAGCTGCTAAGTGGTCTTAGAGCTTAATAGGTAAACAATATTGTATCACCTTTATCAACAGGTAACTGGGATGTGTGGCTATTTAATTAAATTTTTAAAATTTTAAGATCCTCATTTATTGTTTATCCTGGATTTTATTCAATGTCTGTACACCAGTCACCTCTGATGAAATGAGCAGCATATAAATTTAATAAATGAATACATTATTGTGGTTAACCTTTAAAAAATTGCCGTATAAAAACAGTGATCTGTTTTAACAGTAAAATTGTTAGCTGGGGCTGCATTTCTTTAATACGTTTTACCCGTAATTAACTTATCCATGGTTTGTTCACTTAATTAATTTCCTGGTAGTAATTTCCACCAATTTCCAAGTAGTTGCTCCTGTTCCTTATTAAAAGGGCAACATTTGACCAAAAAAAAGAGAGAGGAACAAACAAATGAAAACTTAATGTCACAACAAGGCATAACAGAATTTAGGAAAATAGCTTTAGCAGCCTCCTGCTGGTTTTACCCATCTCTACATGAACAAATAATTGTCAAGAACTTCAGGGAGCCATCAAAAAGCAGATATTTTGGGGAGCCATCAAAAATCAAATATTTCTAATGTCAGCTCCAAGAGACAGATCAATGGTGATGAATTTTTACCCACTGCTGCTGTTTTGCAAGAGCCAAAAGAATCTAGCCTGTTTACCTGAGAAGCCCTAAATGTCATAATATTCTTAGCTGCTACAGAAGTTAATTAAAAGTTAAAAACAGCTAATGTTCTGGAATGCAGAGGTTTGTTTATTTATTTTTAAAATTAAAATGTATAAGGCTGCCTAATTGCCAACAGTGAGATGCTGGATGAAATAAGTAGTTTTGTTAAATTATGAACAATTTGGTCTAAGGAATAAACAGAAAACTAGCAAGTTTGCAGGTGGCACCAATTATACATTGATAAAATATTGCAAAGAAATGCAGGGAGGACAGGATGAATTGTAAATTAGATAGCAAACCCAAATAGCAAATAGTCCATGGTCAAGTCAACCCTTTAAGGTAGATTACACTAAGAGATCAAGTCATGCTGGCAATGTTATTTTTATTATAAAGTAATAGAATCTGTAAATTTCAATGCATTTGCCCCTCACTTTCTATATAGGTAATCCTCAATGCTGATGTAACTGAGTCTGGAATTAAGGTTCCAAGTTGTGATGGTCATGGCATGCCTTATTTTAGGAGCATTTTTGAAGTGTTGCTTAAGTCAATGCCACAGTCATTAAGTGAATGCTGTGTCATTAAGTGAATCCCTTTTCTTCAATGGGAATTTTTGCCAGGAACTGGAAGTAAAAACCAAAAATCGTGACCATGGAATTCTGCAAATAAATATGAGCTGGTGGCCAGGTGCCCAAAATGTAATCATATCAATCAATCAATCTATCAATCAGAATAGACCTGGAAGGGACCTTGGAGGTCTTCTAGTCCAACCAATATGACTGTGAAGGGGAGGGGTGTGGCTGTTGGAACTTTGGAACCAGTTCATAAGTACATCTGGCAAGATCTGTCACAACTTTGAATGGTTGCTTAACAACCGGTTGTTAAAAGAGGACTACCTGTATCTTTGGGAGAACTAGGAAGGAGTTTGTCTGCAACACTTTCCTTGGGAACAGTTTTGCCCCCCAAACTCAGGTTTATGTTATCTGACTGTTATAAAACAGAATCACAGAGTTGGAAGGAAACTTGAAAGTTTTCTAGTCCGACACTCTACTCAGGCAGGAAATCCTATACACCATTTCAGACAAATGGTTTTCCAATTTCTTCTTAAAAACCTCCAGTGATGGAGCATCCACAACCTCTGTAAGCAACTTGTTCCAATTGTTTAATTGTCATGAAATTTTTCCTTAATTACAGGTTGCTTCTCTCCTTGGTTAGTCTCCATCCATTGCTTCTTGCCCCGCCTTCAGGTGATTTGGAGAATAGAATGAACCCCCCCCCTTCTTTGTGGCAATCCCTTAAAGTATTGGAAAACTGGTATCATGTCACCCGCTAGTCCTTCTTTTCATTAAACAAGACATACCCAGTTCCTGCAGTTGCAGTTGGGTTAAAAAACTTTTTCACGAGAAAAGTTATCCATTCCTCCACTCACAATAGAATTCTTTATGCCTCCAGGGTCAAAATTTTGGGCCTGGACAATCGATCACGAAATTGTCTGCTTTTACATCTTGCCTGTCAACGACTTCTTCAGCCTCAATCACAATAATACACGGGCAAACAACCAATACCATATCAAGGTAAACTGCTCCAAACTCGATTTGTTGTTACAGCCTCAACCTCATCCCTAAGAGGTCCTTAAAGGGGACGTGCATAAGCCCACCGGCGTGCCTACCGTCCCTGTCTTACTGTCCCCGTTTATCTGTATTTACTTCCTTTGTTCTTGTTTATGTTCATACTTATACTTGATATCTTGTACATGTTTGACAAACAAACAAACAAACAAATAATAGCTGGGTACATCTTTGTACAGGAACCAGAATCTCTGTGGTGAGACTGGCAGCTAAACAAGCTATTTCAGTGTTTCTAAACTTTGGCAAATTGAAGATGGGCGGACTTCAACTCCCAGAATTCCCCAGCCAACATGCTGAATTATGCTTCCTTATTCTTGTCAAAATAAAGTCTCCTTTGAGTCAAACTTGGCTTCCAACGACTTCACAGACAGATCCGTAGAGCAGCGTTTCTCAGCCTTGGCAACTAATAAATAAGGAAGAACAATAATTCAGCATGCTGGCTGGGGAATTCTGGGAGTTGGAGTCTGCCCATCTTCAGCTTGCCAAAGCTGAGAAACACTGAAGTATTATTATTATAGAATAGAATTCTTTATTGGGCAAGTGTGATTGGACATTATTATTATTGTTATCATTAAACATGAAACTCAGTCAACTGAACATTTAAAAATGTGTCACTAATATAATTGACTGATGCTAACGGTTGATATGGGTTGCTGTCAGCATCCTAGTATTTTCTTAAGAGGTACGATTATTATCATTATTGTTGTTGTTGCTGTTATTATTGTTGTTATTATTAAAAGGGTTAAAGTGAGGGTCCAAGCAAAGTGCGTCATGGGAGGCCAGCCCCTCTCAAAAGGCGGTTTGCTCCCCTCAGACTATTTCTGTTTGGGCGGAACGTTTTTGTCGGAGGAGCAGTTTGCGGTCGGGACGGGGGACGAACGGACCGTCGGACGCACCTGCGAGCGGCGCCCGTTTGGGCACGGCGGCTGTCATGGCGGCCTGAGGAGCGGTGCGGCCAAGCGGAGAAACAGCCGGGGGGACAACGGTACCTTGCCCGGTAAGGACTGCGACCCTGAGCCTGGGAAAGAGAAGGGCGCGACTTCGGGGGCCGGAGAGGGCCTCGTTCGCCCCTCCAGAGGAGGCGGGTGAGCCGGCAAGCGGCCGGGAAAGCATTTTCCTTCGCTGCTGCCACTCCGCTGAATGAGACTCCTCTCTCTTCGGAGCCTCCTTGGCTCCCTCCATGGTGCCAGTTGGATGGGAATGATGGGATTTGGAGTCCAAGCGGTTGGGGGAGGGGGTGGCGGCCCTAAGGCGAGCTGGAATTCGGACCAGGGGAATAGCCTTAAGGAGAAAGGGTTGGCTGGGGATGATGGGCGTGGTAGCGGGAACCCTTTTAGCCGGCGTACCCACGTCTTCTTCCACTCCTCCGGATCCACTAGAGGGCGCCCGTTAAGAGAGCCTATCCAAGCTGTTGGCTGCCCCCTGGTGGCCTCGTGGGGTTTTGCAGGCCAGATATGGATCTTTTCTCTTTAATATCTCCTCTCTCTTGCAGGGAACATGTGCAGCCGTCGAGTCCCTTAAACAGGTTGTGTGGTAGCAGTGGCATGCTCCGTCCTTAAACACAAAGGTTGTGTGGTAACCAGTTGTGTGCTCTGTCCATTTCTTTCTCATTTCTGAACACACACGAGTCTGAAGTAACACCACTTATTTCCGTTCACTGCCTCTGGGATACTCTGATAGAGACTCTGTATCTGCAATATCCAGTGGAGACCTCCTCCTTTTCTTTGTAAGCCCCTGACTGGTATGTTTGTTTATTTATTTGTTGAATTTATATTGCTGCCTATTATTCGCCCATGGCGACTCAAGTCGGCTTACAGAATTTAAAAACTGTTGCAAAGAGATGTTGTAATGAAGGACACATACACATGGTTTTTGCGTTCAGAAGTTCCTCCTTTCCTCAGTTCACTGTACTTTATTATACTTTAAATGAAGCAATGTGCTTAGATATACAAGCCCAATGATTGATTTACCCCAGGTTTTACAGCATAGTAAAAGTGCAGTAATTGGCTAATACAATAAGCTAAGAAATGTGCAGGTGGATGAATTTAAGCATATCGTTGACAGTATGTTTCCTGAGGAAAGATCTTTGTTCTAAAATAGCACAGCTCAGAATCTGAGGGGAAAAAACCTTAGACTTTCAATGTAGCAGAAAGAGCTCAGTAATAGAACAGAGAAAAGGTCAGTAATAGGTCATAGAAAGGTCAGTCTCTGGTCAAGTTGGTGTGCCCTATCTTTGACCATTGACTTATCTACAAAAAAGAAAAGAAAATAATAAAAACTAACAAAAGGAATCAAATAATAAAGTACAATAGAACAAAATCTGAAAAAAAATTGCCCCCCAATTCCCCACCCTCGCTGCCCCAATGACAGCAGATCACACGAGCCATTTCATGGGCTCCATCCTGCTCTGGGTTCCCCAGGCCCACTGGCAAAACCAGGTCTTCGGTGCCTCCTGGAAGAGTATTAGAGTGGGGGCCATTCTAATCTCTGGAGGGCGGGGGGATGATGTTCCAGAAAGAGGGAGCCACCACAGAGAAGGCCCTTCTTTTGGGTCCCACCAGGTGTATTTCCCTCAGGGATGGGACCTGCAACGTTCCCTACCTTGTTTGTTTATGAACCACAACTGTATAATCAAACTTTGGACGCTTGGCAGTTGGCTCATATTTATGATGGTTGCAGTTGTTGGAAGTTAAAACCCACCTCTCTCCTAGAATATTGAAATATTTTAGGATATACTAAAAAGGCAGAATATTTCCCCTAAAAGAGAAATCGAAACTCAGAGAGGCAGAAACTCAGCCCTCTTACCTTTGTTAATGGGCCATTAAGTCCTGGGCCAGTCTATTCTACATAACAAAGATCCTTCAGGCCGTTCAATTGCCCTTCGTTGCATCATCCAGCAAGTTTCAACCAAGCTTAGCACACAGCCTACAAAGCTAGCTATGACCTCTGACAGCAACCAATCAGATTACTCTTCCTGTGCCCCAGGAAGTTCAAAGCCAGAGAGGGCATAAAACCCAGGGGCTCTCAGCATCTCTTCCCTTTTTCGCTCAGGAGCTCCAAGGCATGTGATCCTGTCTGCCATTAAACTACCTTTCCAAACAGCCTCCATGTTTCCAGTGTGTTTCTCCCTATTTGGAACTGGACCCAGAAGGATATTTCTTCCAGCACAGCGTCCCAGGGACATGTGAAAACTTTTTGTGACCTCCTTATGAGCAAAGTCAATGGGGTCATTTTACAACCATGTTACTAACTCAACAACTGTGGCAGGAAAAGTTGTAGAATAGAGCCAAACTCACTTAACAACTGTCTTGATTAGCAGCGGAAATGTTGAGCTCAGTTGTCATTCGTTGAAAACGAATGTATGTAAAAACAATTAAAAACTTTCTCTAGCTGATTAACACAATGACTCCCAAACACCCCATTCAGTCACAGTGTGGGCGGTTACTGCCCTAATCCTGATGCTTGGGAAAGCAACCAGGTCTTCAGGGCTTTCTGAAAGATGAACAGAGTTGGAACCAAGTAGCGTGCGAGAGCAGGCACACCTACAGAAAAGGAACATCCCCTGGGTCCTGCTAGGTCAGGGGTGTCAAACTCAAGGCCCGGGGGCCAGATCTAGCCTGGGGGGGTGCTTACATATGGCTTGCGGGGCCACCTTGGAAACAGCAAAGGACTGGCCTGCGGTGCTTCTTCCAGCAAAAATGGAGCTTGGGGGCTGCCTGTGGCCCCCCCTGAGCTCCATTTTCATCGGCAGACGGTTGCAGGAGGCCATTGCAGCTGAAAACAGAGCTCTGGAGCCCGTTTTCACTGGCAGAGCGCTTGGGGCCGCCACAGGCGCCCCCTGACACAAATGATGTTGAGCTGGCCATGCCCACGCTGGCCCCCTGAGGTCAAATACAACCCTGACGCAGCCCCTCAATGGAATCGAGTTTGGCACCCCCACGTTAGATGATCTCTACTAGATGGGACCTGCAGCATATCCCTGTTGTCCCAACTTAATGGGATGGGTAGAATTGACGGCAGTGAGGTGGCCCCTCAGCATCTTATCATACATAATACGGCCAAATGTTTTTATTCTGATGATACACACTGCCAGTATTGTAAACCGTCAAGGCTCAGCCTCTACTGTCATTTGTGGCCGCTGCCTTTTGAATCCATGTTGCAAAATCTGCTGCCTTCCTTACTTTGGCTCCACCTCCCTGTTCAAATATTCAGATTAATGTTAATGTGGACATCTTCATTTGCAGGTTCAAGTAAAAACTGATAAATCGTTAGGATTAGATTATCAATCTGTTCTACCAGCAAGGAAAGGCATTTCTTTAAAAAGTGGCCCCGATTCTGGAATTGTTTAATTTCCTTGATAAGTTTTGGTGGAGGTAGTCCTTGACATACAACCACTCATTTACTGACTGTTCAGAATTATAAAGGCACTGAAAAAACGACCTATGACCAGTTTTTGCGCCTATGATGGTTGTAGCATCCCTAGGGTCACATCCAAATTCAGACGCCTGGCAGCTGGCTTTATTTCTGACGGTTGCACTTTTCCAGGGTCACGTGATCATTGTAAGCTTCCCAATGGGCCTCTGACAAGCAAAGTCAAACAGGGAAGTCATTTAATAACCACGTGACTTACTTAACTGCAGTGATTTTTTTTTTTTTTGGCCTGGGGAAAAATGTCATAAAATGGAGCAAAACTCACTAAATTATCTTACTTAGCAGTGGAACTTCGGGGTTCAGTTGTGATCGTAAGTCAAGGACTACCTGCGTTGCTTTTGTTCCTGATGTAGTACTGACTTATTGTCTTCGTGCTTTTTATAGTTGTTCAAGTAGTTTTGAAAACTTTTAAACGGGAAAAGCAGGAAGTTGTAAATATTGTCACGCTTTCTTTTCTCAGCCTTCGTAAATGTAAACTTTGGGTTTTCACCCGCTTTAGGGTTGAGCATCTCTTGACATTAATTGTTTCTTTAGGACTATACTTTTTTTAGACATGAAATAAAGCTGAAGTGTTTTCATTCATCATACCGGCTTCTGTCACGATATCACTTTTGAACCAAGCATTGAACAGTAACTGTGACACTCTGTTTTTGCAGGGTTTAAAAATTGAGAATGGCAGGGGAGCCAAAACCAGCCTGTAATCTCCTGGAACAGTTCATTTTATTAGCCAGAGGCACCAGTGGTTCAGCTCTGATTGCCCTCATCAACCAAGTGCTGGAGGCTCCTGGGATTTACGTATTTGGAGAACTACTGGAATTAACTAATGTGCGAGAGGTGAGTGCTGGGCATGTTCTTTTCTTCACTTGTTTCCATGCCGGGGCAAGATGTTACAGTAAGATTCCAGTAGAAGAGAAATCTGTAGCTCAGGGTTGAACTGCAGCGCCCTTGATGCTTTAGGATTTTGGTGGTTTTTCTTGCAGACATTTCGTTGCCCAACTAGGTAACATCATCAGTGCTGGCAAGGGGTGGGGTTTCCTTTCCGTTTTTATACAGTAGCTTGCCCTGCCAGTGTTAGTAGAGGTGTGGTTTTCTCCTTGATAGCTTTTACCACTCTAGCAACCAACATCCCGGGAGGGAATTGAAGAATTCATGTGTATCATCTGAGGCCTGGGAGAAGCTCAACGCCTCAAGGTCTAACGGTGAGAGCTTTCTGTTTCCCAAAACAAAGAGATTGCGCTGGATTGCTGGACAGTGGACATGTGGGTGGCCCAGGGGAGAAAAAGGAGGGATTTTTACTATGCAGTTTTTGCAGGAAAACCTCAGAATTGGCTTTGCTTCTTCTGTATCCTGAATGAATTTATCAGCAAAATCTTGGTAAAATAATGTCCCTGGAGTTTCTTTTGCTGCGTATGCCAGTGGGGCAGGTGATACTGCCCTTGTCAGTGGGGATGAGGGACTGCATTGAATAAAATTCCACTCTTGGTTCCTCACAATTTGTAAACTGATACACTCCCTGTGCCAAGGAGCGGCATCCAAGCCATTGGTGCTGCTTCCTGTATCTTGAAATCTAGCATTGAAGATGGTGACCTCTGGTACTGAAATATAGGTAGCTTTTGACTTACGACCACCGTTGAGACCAAATTTCTGTTTTTCTTAAGTGAATTTTGCCCCATTTGACGACTTTTTCTTGCCACCGTTGTTAAGCGGATCACTGCAAATATGAGTCAGTTGCCACAAGCATCCGAATTTTGATCAAGTGACCACAGGGACGCTGCAACAGTTTTAAGTGTGAAAAAGGGTCATAATTCACTTTTTTTTTTCGGTGTTGTTGTAATTTTGGTCACTAAATGAGTGGTTGTAAGTCAAGTACTAGCTGTAGTAGCCTTTGTGACCTGTCTTGATTCAGCTGTGTGTGCCATCCTGTCCTCACCAAGCTCTGGCTTAGTCTCTTCCTTTGGCCATGTGTTAATAGCACATGAATAGCCCAAAGGTGCTTTTTCAAGAAGCAACTGGACTTTCTGTTTTTTTTCTTCGAAGATGTTTCGCTTCTCCTCTTAGGGGACTGGAGGCTAAAACATATGAAGAACGGTTGCTGGAACTGGGTATGTCTAGTCTAATGAAAAGAAGGACTAGGGGAGACATGATAGCAGTGGTCCAATATCTCAGGGGCTGCCACAAAGAAGAGGAGGTCAAGCTAATTCTCCAAAGCACCAGAAGGCAGGACAAGAAGCAATGGGTGGAAACTAATCAAGGAGAGAAGCAACCTAGAATTAAGGAGAGATCTCGTGACAGAACAATTAACCAGTGGAACTGCTTGCCTCCAGAAGTTGTGAATGCTCCAAGACTGGAAGTTTTAAAAAAGATGTTGGATAACCATTTGTCTGAAGTGGTGTAGGGTTTTCTCCCTAGGCAGAGGGTTGGGCTAGAAGACCTCCAAGGTTCCTTCCAACTCTGTTACTCCTATTCTGTTCTGTTCTATTCTATTCTATTCTATTCTATTCTATTCTATTCTATTCTATTCTATTCTATTCTATTCATCCAGGAAACTTCTTCAGCTCAAGAGCTGAAGAAGCTCCTTGGATGAGAAGCGAAACGTCTTCAAAGAAAAACCAAAAAGTCCAGTTGCCTTTTGAAGGAAAAAAAAAGAAAAGAAAAGCACTTTTGGAAGAACTTGGAGGAATAAGAATCGCCCCAGGTACACGAATAACCCTTTTTGCTTTTCTTATCTCTCCAGATTGCCGAAGGCCCGAATGCTGCTCATTTTCAGCTGCTGAATCTATTTGCCTACGGAACCTATCCGGATTACGTCGGTAAGAGTCCACCGGAACGCTAGAAAACTTTGACCCAATGCAAGTAGCTGCAATACCTGTCTGTCTCTCTAGCGATCAAATGTATACAGGTAGTCCTTGATTTACCAAATTTCGTTTAGTGACTGTTCAAAAAGTTATGATGGCACTGAAAGCAGTGACTTAGGACCGTTTTTTCACAGTGACCACCTCTGCAGCATCCCCGTGGTCGTGTGATCAAAACTCAGACGCTTAGCAACTGGTTCATACTTACGACCGCTGCAGCGTTCTGGGGTCACATGATCCCCTTTTGAGACCTGACCAGCACAGTACACGGGGGAAGCCAGATTCCCTTAACGACCAAGTGAGTAACTTATCAACTGTGGTGATTTGCTTAACAGCTTGTTGACAAGAAATGTCGTAAAACGAGGCAAAGCTCACTTACCAAATGCTCACTTTAACAACATACATTTTGGGCTCAGTTGTGGTTCATAAGTTGAGGACTACCTGTATAGCTGTCCTTCTCATTAAAGCCAACTGTGGGTGATACACAACGATGAATGCTGCCTTTGTAAGCTTCTTACAAAGATCTTAAATTTCTTTCTCAAAATATCCAGTTATGGTTGATTTAAAGGAAGATCACACAATATGTCTTGTCAGTTTTACCCTGGTAGGTAGGTGTGATGAGCCGGAGTGTAACACAAATGTAACAAAATCCAAAATGTAAATAAATGTCCTTTAATGCCTGCAACTTGGCCCCACTGTTCAATAATTCTCAGTTGGAGATAAAACATATTCAAAAATAGTCTTCAAAAGAAAGCAATACAGTCCGAATTTAATAAGCAGATAGAGGTGAAATAAAAAACCAAACCAACAACAAATTTCCACAATGGAACAAGAGAAGTATTTACCAAATTCAAGGAGATAATAAGGCAGTCTTTTGGAAGGACGCCAACCAAGATAACTTCAGGCCAAAATAACACACGCTTTGCTTCTAGCAACACTGTTTTAACCGTCTCTCTTATCTACTCCCCAGCTGCAACCAATGAGGGGGATCATGGCCACTTCCTCTCTCATAAGCCAAGTTGTTGCCTTATCCGTTCTTCCCTGCGTGTCCTAGGATAAAGAGGGGATGGGCCTGGTTTTGACTGCCCCAGTCGGCCTCTGCCCTTCCCCAGCCTCCTCCACAACCTCTGGAGCCACACTTCCACTTCCTGTCGGCTGTTCCTCCTCTCCCTCGGAGTCTGACTCTAACAAGAGCATGACAGTAGGCTTAATCTGTTGTCCAGAGTGTCTTTACTGGTTGTGTACAATGTAGGAAAGGGACAGAGTGATCCCACTGTGTGGGATTTCTGGATAAGAGCTGCTCTTTGGATCTTTTACGGCTGTGTAATTTACAATCTTTCATTTGTAACATTTAAGATTCAGTGTTCTAACTGCTGATCTGTAGAACAGTGTAGAATTCCCGGTTCACGCTGGTAGCAAGGGATGTTTTTTATTTATATGGGTGGCCCTCGTTTAATGACCGCTTCTCCGGCAACTATTCAAACTTATAAATGGAGCTGAACAAGCGGTACTTAGGACTCAAAAGTTTGGCGTTCGGCTCGCAGCTATGACACTGCAGAATCACCATTCTGTGCCAGTTTCCTACAAGCAAAATCAACAGGTTGGTCGCGGAATCAAAACCACGTGAAGTGTTAGTACCGTTTTATCAAGTTAAGACCACACCTAGAATGCTGCATCCAGGCTTGGTCACCACTTTACAGAAAAGATGTTGAGACTTCGGGAAAAGGTACAAAGAAAACTGTTTGGACCCAGACCCTTTTCCAATAAAACAAACACGAACCAACGGGAACAGAAACCTTTTAATGATTCTTACGAATCCCCAGTTAAAAGGCTGCTGCAAACTAATTAACTTTGATAAGCACAAGCCTCGCCAAAACCGTGCTAGTCTGCCAAGAATCACAGATAAGAAATATTTCACAACACAAGAGTCTTCAAATACCAACTTAAGATACTGTAATGTCCACGAGGCTGAGGTTCAAAATGTCTTTGCTTCCTGCAAAGAACGTTCTCTTCGCAGCTGGCTTTTATCTTCTTGAAGGAGGGGCCATTACCTTGCAGCCTTACTCCCGAGTCGCCCGTGCTGCTGTAATTGTTCTTTCCTCCAAGTAATCCTTCATGCATGTGCACTTGGCACAGGCTCCTCGGGGACCTCCTCATCGCTGCTGCCAGCCCCCACAATCTCTGAAGGTAGCAGTCCACTCCCTGATGGTCCTGGCCCCTCATCTGAGTCCTCGCTCTCCTCAGCCGTCCGCACCTGCTGCCAGCTAATCACAACAAAGAGCAACTAAAATGATTAAAGGCCTGGAGACTAAAAAAAATATGAAGAACAATTGCAGGAATTGGGTTTGGCTAGTCAAGAGGAAAAAAAAGTACTGGTGTTGGGGACATGATAGCAGAATCCCAGTATTTGAGGGGCTGCCTTGCCTTCTGGTGTTTTGGAAAATAAGTTGACAAAACAAGAAACAATGGATGGAAACTAGCCCAGGAGAGAAGCAAACTGGAATCAAGGAGAAACTTTCTAAAAGTGATGACAATTAATCAGTGGAACTGCATGCCACCAGAAGTTGTGGGCACTTCCATCACTGGAGGTTTTTAAGAAGAGACTGGAAAATCACTTGTCTGAAGTGGTATAGGGCATTGGTGGCTAACCTTTTTTGGGCTCCTGTGCCAAAAATTGTGTGCACGCTTGCATGCTCGCACTCATGTGCCAACACCCAGAAGGCAATGCGTGCCGCCCATGCCCCTACGCATGCGCGCGCAATCCCACCACCACCACACCTTATCTGCAATGTGCCTCACAGTTGATTTTTGGCCTTTTTCGGCCTCCTAGAAGCTTGAGGAAGGCTTCTGCAGGCTTTGCAGGCCAAAAGCTAGGCCCATTTCGTCACTTCTGGTATTAACAGGAAGTGATGAAACCGGCCTAAGTTTTCGGCCTGCAAAGCCTGCAGAAGCCTTCCTCAAGCCTCTGGGAGGCCAAAAAGGGGCCTCAAACTGACCGAAAATCAGCTGTGAGGGACGCGCACATGCGCCGTGAGGTAGGTTTGCCTGCAGCTCGCGTGCCAGCACAAATGGCTCTGTGTGCCACCTGGTGGCATGCGTCCATAGGTTCGCCATCCCAGGTATAGGGTTTCCTGCTTGAGCAGGGGGCTGGACTAGAAGACCTCCACGGTCCCTTCCAGCTCCATTGTGATTCTGACGGGAGACGTGTACGACCCCCACGTGACAGTCGATGCCCCCTCTCTTCCAAAACGGCCCCAGGCTGACAATCTTTGACATTTGCCGGGGCGTTAAGGGGAAACGCAAGGACGTTTTGACCCCAGACACATTCGGTTTCATCCATAATCTGAAGGTGTTGTTGAAATGTGATTTCTCGCACAGCGAACCAGAAAAACCTGCCAGCTTTGACGGGGCCCCAGAAGAACAAGTTGAAGCACTTGACCATTGTCAGCTTAGCTTCCAGAATGAAGGTAAAGTAGAAATGCACTCAATTTTTTTAAAAAAAGTTATTTTCTGCAGGCGGAGCCATTGGCAGACATGCATGCAGAGGTCACCAGTGGGGGCTCCGCTCTGTTCCACCGAAAACTAGAAGTTTTAGAATAGTCGCCCGTTTAGGACTTCAGTAGAGAAATTGACAAATTGGGCCAAATTGGAGCTTGTGGATGCTCTTCTCTCTAGCATTTGGGGATGGACCCATTAGACTTCCTCCTTCCCTCCCTTCCTTTCTCTTTTTTCTTTCTTTTTATCTCTTTTTCTTTCTCTTTATCCCTCCCTCACTCCTTTTCTCTCTCTTTTTCTTTCTCTTCCTTCCTTTCTCCGTCTGTCTCTCTCTTTCTCTCTCTTTCTCTTTCTCTATCCCTTCCTTCTCCTCCTCTTTTTCT
>NW_020769459.1:158858-169486 GCF_900518735.1 Pseudonaja textilis
ATTCTATTCTATTCTATTCTATTCTATTCTATTCTATTCTATTCTATATTCTATTCTGTTCTGTTCTATTTCTATTCTATTTCTATTCTAGTCTCTATTCTATTCTATTCTTCATTCCAATATTCTATTCTATTCTATTCTATTCTATTCTATTCTATTCTATTCTATTCTATTCTATTCTATTCTATATTCTATTCTGTTCTATTTCTATTCTCTATTCTCTTCTCTTCTATTCTTCATTCCAATATTCTATTCTATTCTATTCTGTTCTGTTCTATTCTCTTTTCTAGTCTGCATTCTATTCTACTCTGCTCTGCTCTGCTCTACTCTACTCCTATTCTGTTCTGTTCTATTCTATTCTATTCTATTCTATTCTATTCTATTCTATTCTTACAACCTCGCCATTTTAAGACTTGTGGACTTCAACTCCCAGAATCCCCCAGCCAGCATAGCTAACTCTCTTCTGATCCCTTCCTCTGCAATCTCTCTCCACTTTAGGAGATTAAGAGAAAAAAGAAACAGACACGGCTGGCTGGCTGGGGCATTCTGGGAGATGAAGTCTTAAAAGTCTTAAAATGACCACGTTTCGAGACCCCCGTCTTAGAAAAACCTCAATTTTTCACCTTTCCTTTCCCCAGTAGTAAAGTTTGCAACCAGTAGTGGGGGCAGTTGGCTTGGCCTTTTTTGGTTCTTCCTGCCCGCCCCGACTTGCCTTTTGCAGAGGCTGGGTGTCACTTCCAGAGTGCCTGATGTTGTCACCGGTGCCCCTTATCTAGAATTACCCACATATGGGTGGGGGGCCAGTTACCGAAAAACCAGTTGCGGTCAGAAGTATTTACAGAGCAACTGCCCCAAGGCCGTTAACACCATTTCTTTAAACTGAACAGGGTTGCAAAGGTAAAAGGAGGAAATTAGGTGTCTTTGTGTGGTACTGTGTGCATAACTGTGCAATTAATGTCCAACCTATGCGGGGCCATTAGGAAGGGACAAGAAAAACAGCCTGGCGCTATCAGCCTATCAGAAAAATAAAGAACGTTCTTGACGTACATTTTAAAAGTATTTCTATTTTTACACTATTTTACTTGCATTGCTTACAGGTGGTGTGTGTGTGTGTATGTGTGTATGTGTGTGTGTGTGTTTGTGTGTATATACATATATATATATATATATATATATATATATATATATATACGGCATTCGGCTTTGTTCGGGTATTTTCCCACGTTATTGTAGTTGTGCTTTTAAAGTTGTAGCGACGTTTCGGCAGAATCTCATCTGCCATCATCAGGCTTCTGTATATATATATATATATATATATATATTTGTTTTCAGAACACAACCAAACCCCCTACCAATGAGAACACACCCCCACCCAATCAGAACACAGCCAAGCCCCCACCCAATCAAGTCCCACCCCCACTGGCAGTTAAAAGGAGGAAGCAGCTGCAATCTCACATTACTCTGAAAAGCACAGAGCCGGAGACAGAAGCCTGAAGATGATGAATGAGACTTCATCGAAACGTTGCCTAGATACTTCGAATCTTACGCGGGAGAAAACCCGAACAACCAAAGATCCACATATATATATATATATATATATATATATATATATATATATAGTTTTATCTTTTGAATATTGTAAAGTCTCCCAGAGTTACCCTGCCTGGGATAAGATGGGCAGCCGATAAATTTAATCAATACATTACAAATGAAATTAAAGGTTAAGGATTTGTACAAAAGCATCTTTTTGAAAAGCAGGGGTGGGATTAAATCAACGGCTATTTTTCAACCAAACAAACAGCAAGGGGGCAATGCACCAAGCCAACAAACAAAAATTTAGAGATAGGTAATATATAGAATAGAACAAAATAGAATATAGAATATAGAATAGAATAGAACAGAACAGAATAGAATAGAATGGATTAGATTGGATATTGGAATGAAGAATAGAATAGAATAGAATACAAAATATAGAATATAATATAAAAGAATTGAATAGAATATAGAATAGAATATAGAATATTGGGATGAAGAATAGAACTGAATATAGAATAGAATAAAATTAGAATTAGAATATAATAGCTTTATTGACCAAGACACACAAGGAATTTAGTGCATATGCTCTCAATGTACATAAAAGAAAAAAATAAAAGACATTCATTTTATTTTAAGATACTACACTTATAAAGACCCTCTCTTCGTTTGAAAATGACATTGCAAAGAATGACATATTGGCATTCCTTTGATATATAAGAGCCGTGGTGGTGCCACATAGTGGTTAGAATGCACTATTGCAGGCTTAATTCTGCCCACTGCCAGGAGTTCGATCCTGATCGGCTTAAGGTTGATTCAGCTTCCATTCTTCCGAGATGGTTAAAACGAGGACCCAGATTGTTGGGGGGAAATAGGCTGACTCTGTAAATTGCTTAGAGAGGGCTGGAAAGCACCGTGAAGCGGTATATAAGTCTAAGTGCTCTTCCTTCCTTCCTCTCCCAACTACCCTCTCTCCGGTCCTTCCTTCCTTCCTTCCTTCCTTCCTTCCTTCCTTCCTTCCTTCCTTCCTTCCTTCCTTCCTGGCCCTGTCTCCCTCCCCCCCCTCTCTCCTTCCTTCCGTCCTTCCGTCTTTCCTTCCTTCCATGGTGGTGCAGTGGTTAGAAGGCAGCATTGCAGGTTGGCTCTGCCCACAGCCAGGAGTTTGATCCTGAGCAGCTCACGGTTGACTCAGCCTTCTGTCCTTCAGAGGTTGGTAAAGTGAGGACCCGGATGGTTGGGTGCAAGAGGCTGACTCTCTAAAACCGCTTAGAGAGGGCTGTAAAAGCACCGTGAAGCGGCATATAAATCATAAGTGCTATTGCTATTTCTTATTCTTAAGAAATCCACAGTCTTTCCCAACACTGTTCCTGATTATTCTATTAGAGCCGCGTTTCTCAACCTCATCCATATTAAGATGGCTGGCTGAGGAATTATGGGAGTTGGAGTCCACCCATCTTAAAGTCATTGAGCTGAGCCGTGGAGTCGCACAAAGCAACGAATCTGGCCTCTGATAGAAAGGGAACGTCAGATTTCTTTTAAAGTCATGTTTCACCCTTGGTGACTCCTACGTAATTTCCTTTCCAGGATACAAAACTTAAGATTTTTCTTTTAATCGGAGTTTAGCCTACAGCAGTGACCATTTTTAGAATTTCTGATTCGTTTTTTTTTTCCTTTTTCAGATTAGCAAAAGTTGGCTCGCTACTGCCCCCTAGCAGAGCCAAGGAAAAAAGAACGACAAGCCACTGGTGAATTGGGGTGTGTGTGTGTGTGAAGGAAAGTGAACCCCAAATTTCTCCAGGGTTGTTGAGAAAAACCCTGAAGATGGCACACACAGACATCTCTGGCAAGTGAGGGCATTCTCTGTATAATCGGGTCAATTAAGGAAATTTTGGGGTGTGGGGAAGAGGGTTAGCCTGCTGGATCTAGCGCGGGGGTCTCCAAATATGGCAAGACTTGAGGACTTCAATTCCCAGAATGGTTGGCTGGGGAATTCTGGGAGTTGAAGTCCACAAAGTCTTTAGTCTAACGGTTAAGGCAGAGGTCTCCAAATCTGGCCACTTTAAGACTTGGGGACTTCAACTCCCAGAATTCCCCAGCCAGCCATGTCTGTTTCTTTTTTCTCTTAACTCTCCTAAAGTGGAGAGAGATTGCAGAGGAAGGGATCGCAAGAGAGTAAGCGCTGCTGGCTTAGGAATTCTGGGAGTTGAAGTCCACAAATCTTAAAGTGACCAAGTTTAGAGATCCCTGTTGTGGTTAGTCAGCAGCAGGTGCGGATGGCTGAGGAGAGCGAGGGCTCAGATGAGGGGCCAGGACCATCAGGGAGTGGACTGCTGCTTTCAGAGATGGTGGGGGGGCTGGCAGCAGCGATGAGGAGGTTCCCAAGGAGCCTGTGTCAAGTGCGCGTGTGTGCAGGGTTGCTCGCAGGAAAGAGCAGCTGCAACAGCACGGGTGACTCTGGAGTAATGGCCCCTCCTTCAAGAAGATAAAAGCCAGCTGTGAATTGGACTTTCTTTGCAGGAAGCAAAAACGTTTTGAAACTCAGCCTCGTGGACATTCCAGTATCCTGAATTTGTATTTGAAGATTCTCGTATTGCAAATTATTTCTTGTCTGTTATCTTTTGGCAAGTCTCGCACAGTTTGGCAAGGCTTGTGCTTATCACAGCTAATTATTTTGCAAAAGCATTACAAGGTTTCTGTTCCCTTTGGATTGTGTTTGATTTGTTGGAAAAGGGCGTGGGTCCGAACAATCCCCGGGTTAAGGCAATCAAGCTAGAAAGCAGGAGTTCAAACTGTGAGTTCAAGTCCTGCCTTAGCCATCAAAGCCAGCTGGGTGATTTTGAGACAATGTCTCTTTTTCTCAGCCCAACCCACCTCACAGGGTTGTTGTTGTGGGGAAAATGGGAGGAGGAAAATGGTTTGGGTATGGGTTGTTTGCAAAATTAATAAAGATGGGATATAAACAAACAGACAAATGTTGCACCTATGTAACTGGATAACTTGAGTGGAACCTCCACATTTGGAGAAAGTGTATCTGTGCAGGTGGGACATGCTACAAGTGAGTGCAGCTGCTGGCCTACCCAAATTTTACAACATTTGAAGGCGTCGGATTGTCAGCTCTTGGGAAAAGGAGGTTATCTTTAGTGCCCTTTAGCCTGATCTTGAAAACGAAATGTTTTTAACCTTCTGTTTTCTCCGCGAGAATCCTTCGAAAGTAATCACCCGCTAGAAAAAGTGGCCTTGAAAGAATTGCAGGGGGTTGGTGGCGCAGTGGTTAGAATGCAGCACTGCAGGCTAATTCTCCTGACTGTCAAGGGTTCGATCCTGACTGGCTCAACGTTGACCCAGCCTTCCGTCCTTCTGAGGTTGGTAAAATGAGGACCCAGATTGTTGGGATACAAGAGGCTGACTGTAAATCGCTTAGAGAGGGCTGTAAAAGCACTGTGGAGCGGTATATAAGTCTAAGTGCTCTTGCTATTGAAAGAGGAGATATCTATCCGTCTGCCTGCCTGTCTAGTATATCATCTCTCCCCTGGTCCTTCTCTTCCCTAGAATAGCCAGGCCCAGTTCCTGTTACCATTCTTCGTATGTTTTACTCTCCAGTCCCCTAATCATCCTGGTTGCTCTTCTCGGCACTTTTTCAAGAGCCTCAACATCTTTTTTATAGCGTGGTGATCAAAACTGGATGCAGTACTCTAGGTGTGGTCTTACTAAGGCTTTATAGAGTGGTATTAGTACCTCCCTTGATCTCGATTGCATCCCTCTGTTAATACAATTTAGGATTGCATTAGCTTTTTTGGCTGCTGCTGCACACAGCTGGCTCCTATTTAGCTGGTTGTCCACTAAGACTCCAAGATCCCTCTCCCAGTTCCTGCTGTTGAGCCTGGTTTCACCCAGTCTATATGTGTGCAATAAGTGTGGTGACCAAAACTGGACCAATTCCAGGTGTGGCCTTACTAAGGCTTTATAGGCCAGGGGTCCCCAAACTTGGCAACTTTAAGACATGTGAGCTTCAACTCCCCGAATTCCTCAGCCAGCTGGTTGAGGAACTCTGGGAGTTGAAGTCCACAAGTCTTAAAGTTGCCAGGTTTGGAGATCTCTGTTATGCGCTGTCCTCACCACTCTCTGTAGGGACTTTCCATCCGAGGCACTGCGGCCACCCAACCAAAGAGGGATGCGGTTTGTTAAAACGCTCTCGGTGGTGCCTCTGTAAAAAGTGGCCAGGACACAAGAAAAAAGATGTGGTCTCCTCATCCAATGCAGGAAATGCAGGTGCTGGTTGTTCGTTTTTTTTTAAATCTTGGGCCAGTCTGTCTCTCTCAGCCCAAGGAAGAAAGCAATGGCCAAACCACTTCTGAAAAACCCTGCCAAGAAAACTGCAGGGACCAATCCATAACATTGATCTTGACAACATTTTAAAAACAAGCCTGTTTGGTTTCGCCAGGGGTCGATGCACGTGTGAACACAAAAAAAGAGATTAATTCTGGTTTATTTTAATAACTAGGTTAAGTTTGTCGTTCACGATTTCTCTCCCAGCAAGCGGTCCTTTCAACTTGCAATTTGTAACTCAAGGACAGAAATTCATAAAGACTCTGGACTATGTGGTGTTGGAAGAAAAATCCTTCTGGGTAGAAGTGGGGAAAAAGACACTGGAAACATGGAGGCTGTTTGGAAAGATGGTTTAATGGTGGACAGGACCACATGGCTTGAAGCTCCAAAGTGAAAAGGAAGGATGATCAAATGCTTCCAGGTGAAGGAAAAGATAAAAAAAGATCTATTATTATTATTATTATTATTATTATTATTATTATTATTATTATTAGAGTGCCTGGGTTTTATACCCTCTGTTGGGATTTGAATTGGAGCTTGTATTCTGATTGGTTGTCAGACTCCCATGAGGCCACGCAGGGGCAACTCTGTAGGCTGTCCTGAGTTCCAGGCTTGGTTGAGCCTTGCTGGGTGATGATGTAACGAAAGGGCTTTGAGCAATTCCTATTATAGCTCTACCTGGAGGAGACCTTTGTTATGTAGAATATTCTGGCCCAGGCCTTAATGGCCCATCCATTGGGAGAGGGGGGGGGGGGGGGGGGCTGAGCTTCTGCTTCTGAGGTGAATTTCTGCTTCTACTCTTTTTAGGGGAAATATTCTGCCTTTTTAATATTTTCTTAAGATGTTTCATTTTTCTAGGAGAGGGGTGGGTGCTAACTTTCTACAGTGGGATGTATTTTATTTATTTATCAAATTTCAAAACCGACCATCTCTCCGGCCCAGTGGGACTCTGGGTGTTACACAAATAAAATTTCCAAACCTAAAAACAGTACATAACATGTTTTAAAAAGAGGAATCCTCCATAAGTCTTGCCGTGTGTGTGTGTGTGGGGGGGGGTAGCTTCTTTCTTGAAATCTCCCCTTCCCCAAATAAGATATTTTTTTTCCTCACAGGTTTATCAGACCATTTCTTAGCCGGTATTTCTGGCTCTGTTTTAACCCTGTTCGGATATGTTGATTGACCGAAAATGGTTTCTTTTTTTTTTCCTTTTTTTCTTTTCCCGCCTGTGCCGTTTGTCACGTAATCTTAGCCTGGAAAAGTTAAGAGCTGCAAAAACAAAACTTTTTTTTAACTTTCTTTCTTATTTTTATTTTTTTAACCCGGGGTGGGGGAGAAGGTGTAAGCAGCCTCCCCCTTCCCTCCTCGCCCCATCCTGCACCTGCTCCTGGCCAAGTGGCCCTGGGATCGGGTGGGGAAGCCCAGAAGCCTGCAACCCAAGCCCAGATTTACGAGCGCCAGATGTTGTCTGCCACAGCAGCCGCTGTAACAAATGTCTCTCCCGATAACGAGAGGGTCCTTGGGGCCGGCGACGACGTGCCTGAGAAACAAAACAGCTGGGCTTCCCGCCCCGTCCCGAGATGGACGACAGCTCTTCCCGACTCTCTCTCGGCTGCCCAGGCCTGGAACGTGCTCACCGACACACACAAACACACACACACACACACACACACACACACACACACACACACACACGGCCCTGCTTGGCAGCCAGACAGAATAACAATGGAGTCAGCAGCAACAGCCCTACGGAGGGAGCAGAAGAATAGGCCGGGCTGGTTTTGGGGAAAGTGGGCCCATGGACTGATAAATTACTCTGGCTGCCGCCCCTGGGAAACCTCCCTCCCTCCCTGAGATGGCTGGGGTCAGGATTCAAAGCTGGTGCCGGTGGCAGTTCCTTCCACATTCACACTTTCTGTCCCTCTCTCTCTGACTATCTCTCTCTCTCTCTCTCTCTCTCTCTCTCTCTCTATCTATCTATCTATCTATTTATCAATATCTATCTATCTATCTATCATCTATCTACAGTATATCGATATCTATCTCTATCAATATCTATCTACCAATATATGTCTGTCTATTTGTTCATCTATTTGTCCATCTATCTATCATCTCTCTCTCTCTCTCTCTCTCAATCTATCAATATCTATCTATCATCTATCATCTATCTACAGTATATCGATATCTATCTCTATCAATATCTATTTACCAATATGTCTATCTGTCTATTTATTCATCTATTTGTCCATCTATCTATCATCTATCTCTATCAATATCTATCTTACCTATCTATCTATCTGTCTGTCTGTCTGTCTGTCTATCTGTCTAATCTATTTATATAATCATTATCATCTATTTATATCCATCTATTTATATCTATCTATATCATCCAGTTCTCTATCAGTCTATCATCTATCTCTATCAATAATATCTATCAATAATTATCTATCTATCTATCATCTATATCAATATCTATCTATCTATCTATCTATCTATCTATCTATCTATCTATCTATCTATCTATCTATCTATCTATCTATCTCTATCTCATCTATTCATCTGTCTATATCCAAACAAAATGATGTAAGTTGAGGACCGACCACCTCTACTTTAAATTAATTTCAAATGTATTACCGCCTAGGCTAATAAAGGCTTGGGTAAATTGTTATGAACCTTTCAAAAATTCTGTAATAGCATCAAATGAAGTCCCTCTTTTCCAAAGAGAAAAAGAAAGGACCCTGGGAATTGCAGACCAGTCCGGGTGACATCAGTATACAGTATACAGCAGATCACCCAGCAACCTATGTTCAAGCACTCCATAAACAGCGGAGTAATTATTAGTGGTTTCTATGTATCTGTCAATAGTCAAACTCATCGGATGAACCTTATCTTGTTTCTCCATCACGTTTCTTCCCTAGTAGATAGTGGGAACGTTGCCAGTGTAATATATCTGGATTTCAGCACAGCTCTCCACAAAGGTGAGAAAGTCAGCGTGGGCTGAAGGACGTAGCAATGACAATGGATGTGAAGCTGGCTTGAACATTACTCACAAAATACGGTCATCCATAGTTCCTCATCAGCCTGGAATGAGGTGTGAAATGGGGTGCCACGAGGTTCAAGTTTGATTTTTTTTTAAAAAAAGATTAATGACTTTTAGGAGGAAGTGGAAGGAATGTTTATCAAAACTGCGTGTGAGCCAAAATTAGGTGAGTTGGTACATGCTCTAAAAACAGTTCCTAGTACTCTTGGCAACTTTAAGAGGCGTGGACTTCAACTCCCAGAATTCCCCAGCCAGCTCATGCTGGCTGGGGAATTCTGGGAGTTGAAGTCCACAAGTTTTAAAGTTGCCAAGGTTGAGTTGGACACTCCTGCTGTAGAATAGGATTTTCCAAACCTGCTAGCTTGTAAGGTGTGTGGGCTCCAACTCCCCAGCCAGCAGCAATAAAACACTCTGCTAGAAGATGGGATTATAACCAAAATGCCTTTTCAATTTCGTTGTACACGTATTGTGCATTGACCATGAATATTTGATTGATGGATATTATTTTATCTCACAAAAATAGTCTTGGAAGCTTTCAGGTAGAGTCCTACCTAGAGCAAGGATTGGACTCCTTGTCTCAAATGTCCTCCAAGGTTGCAAAAAAAAAAAAAAAAAAAGGCGGGGCAGGGTGTCTCAAGAAATTTAGACAATCCAGTGGCATCAGATTTACACCTTGTTACAACAATTACACTTGCTTCACTCCTGGATTAGTTTCCATCCATTGTTTCTTGTTTTGTCCTCAGGTACTTTGGAAAAGAGGTTGACCGCTCCTCTCTATGGCAGCCCCTCAAATATTGGAAGGCTGTTATCATGTCACTCCTAGTCCTTCTTTTCATTAGACTAGCCAGGCCAAGCTCCTGCAACTGTTCTTCATATGTTTTAGCCTCCAGTCCCCTAATCCTTTGGGTTGCTCTTCTCTGCACTCTTTCCAGAATCTCAACAACATTTTTTATATCATGGCGACCAAAACTGGATTCACAGTGGATTTCTAAGCAGAATAGCAAAGTTGGAAGGGACCTTTTTCTAGCAGGGGACTTGTCTATACCAAGGGTCTTCCAACTTGGCAAGTTTAAGACTTGTGGACTTCAACTCCCAGAATTCCTGAGCTAACATAGCTGGAGGAGGAGGAATTCTGGGAGTTGAAGTCCACAAGTCCTAAAGCTGTCAAGTTTGAAGACCCCTGCTCTATACCATTTCAGACAAGTGACTGTCCAGTCTCTTCTTAAAAACCTCCAGTGTTGGAGCATTCACAACTTCTGGAGGCAAATTGTTCCACTGGTTAATTGCTGCAACTATCAGGAAATTTCTTCTTCGTTCCAGGTTGCTTCTCTCCTTGGTTAGTTTCCATCCATTGGTTCTTAATCCTACCACTGTATTGTACTACTAACTAGAACATAAAAAACATTTGCTAGACCGTTTCTCGAATACAGCTTATCTGTCTGGAACCCTCACTGTATATTGGACATTAATGCAATCAAGAGAGTCCAGAGATATTTCACGAGAAGAGTCCTCCACTCCTCTACTTGCAACAGAACATCTTATGCCACCGGACATAATGCTATAGACTGAGCACACCAGAACAACTAGACACAAGTACAGTTTTTTTCCCCCAACGCCGTCACTCTGCTAAACAAATAATCCCTTCAATACTGTTCAAGTATTACAAAATCTGCACTAATATTACTATTAATCTTCTCATCACTCCTTATCACCAATCCCCTCCCATTTGTGA
>NW_020769459.1:181408-193250 GCF_900518735.1 Pseudonaja textilis
GATTTCCAAAAAGAATTGCCACCCAGACAACACACTGTTTAAATGAAATGGATTTTTTATATGTTACATAAATAAAATAAAACAAATTAAAAAAAACATAGAAATAAACCCAAATTATATGCACAAATCCACCACTCAGTTTTGGCTGGTGTGCCTGTTGTGATTTTTTTTTTCCTCTCCTCTTTTGGTGACTTGAACCGCAGGTACAGATCCTCCTCGACTTACAACCTTTCTGTCCACTCGTTTTAATGAATTAATGCTCATGAATTAATTTGGGCGTCCGTTGGAACCCTGACATTTTTCGTTTAGTGACTGTTTGAAGTTTTAACAGCATGGAAAAAAGGGACTTATGACCATCACAGCATCCCCAAGAGTCGTGCGGTCAAAACTTAAGGCGTTTGGCGACTGACTTCTATTTACGACCGGTGCACACTTTCGGGGTCATTTTTGAACCCCTCCCATCTGTTTTACGACAATGGGGCAAAGTGGATTTGCTTAATGACCCCACGATTCCTTTAACAGCTGCAGTGATTTGCTGAACAACTGTGGCAAAAAGGTTGCAAAATGAGGCACAACTCACTTACAAACTGCCTTGCTTAGCAGCAGAAATTTTGGACTCCATTGTCATAAGTCGAGGACTGCCTGGCAGCAAAAGGATGTCCCACTAAGAGTTTGCAGCCGGGTTGTAATGAGCAAGCAGCAGAGATGAACATCTTCTTGTTTTAGTAATTTTAAAACAAAGCATAACAATACAGGTAGTCCTCGACTTACACCAGTTCATTTAGTGACTGTTCAAAGTTACAATATCCCTCAATGTAAAGTTTTGAGTTTGGATGATTTTTTACACTGACAGAGCAAAATTCATTGAACGAATGTCCCATTTAGCAACATAAATTTTGGGCTCAGTTGTCGTCGTAAGTCGAGGACTATCTGTATTTGTGATGGTCCCAGGGTCCCGGGAGGGGTCGCGTGATCCCCTTTTGCTACCTTCTGACAAGCAAAGCCCATGGGGAAGCCAGACTCACTTAACAACCGGGTGACTAACTTAAGAACCGCACTGATTCACTTAACAATTGTCTAAGGTCGTAAAACAGGGCAAAACTCACATAACTCTATCGCTTAGCCATAGAAATGTTGGGCTCAATTGTAGTCGTAACTTGAGGACTACTTGTATGTTGCCAAGCAAGGGTAACCATAGAGTACGATAGTTACCATGTTTCCCCCAAAATAAGACCCTGTCGTATATATATATATATTTTTGCCACCAAAATAGGCACCAGGTCTTATTTTCGGGGGATGTCATCCACTGACTAACCTCACTTGCACGCGTCGCCTCTGGCCGCCTTTTTGCTGTCAGAGGACTTCAGGAACGTCTTCTGCAGCCAGAAAGCCTTTGCTCAAGGCCTCTGCAGCCAATAACGGAGCTCTGGATCGATCCAGAGCTTTGTTATCAGTTCCAGAGGCCTTCAGGGAAGCCTTGCCGGCTGCAGAAGAAATGGGCTGGCAAGGCAGGTGTCGGGGTGTGCGAGGCCTGGCTACACCTGTCCAAAGGTAAGTAGTAGGGCAGCTCTCATCCCCACCCTAGTTTAATTTTTACCCGTTCACTCTGGAGTGGGCGGATCCTAATTAGGGCTTACGGGTGGGGGGGGGGGGTGGCGTATATTTTGGGCACGTGTAAAAATCAAGCCAGGACTTACCTTCTGGGTTGGTTGTATTTTGGGGAGCAAATAATAAGTATAAATAAAAGAAGGCATTTTGTTGACAGTGACGTTGGAAAATAACTTCCCAAGGAACTAGAAAAGTAATTACAAGTGAATTGTCCAACTAGATCCTCCATTTATAGTGCAATATAAAAATGAGGCGTGCTGCAATCTAACACATGAATAACTTACAAGAGTTCATTTGTTCAGACATGACCAAAGGTTGATTTTATGTATGTATGTATGTATATGTGTATGTGTGTGTGTATATATTTTTTCTGAGGTTGAATGAGACTTCATCGAAACGTTGCCTAGATACTTCGAATCTTACGCGGGAGAAAACCCGAATAACCAAAGATCCATATATATATATAATTTGTTTTCTTAAGTTTTCGCGGGTACTTACATGTATGGCATTCAGCTTTGTTCGGGTATTTTCCCACGTCATTGTAGTTGTGCTTTGTAGTTGTGCATTGTAGTTGTGTACAGAAGCCTGATGATGGCAGATGAGATTCTGCCGAAACGTTGCTACAACTTTAAAAGCACAACTACAATGACGTGGGAAAATACCCGAACAAAGCTGAATGCCATATATATATATATGTGTGTGTGTGTGTGTGTGTGTGTGTGTGTGTGTGTATGACAATTTGAATCATGTAGGCCAGAAGTCAGTTGTTTGTTACAGTATGGATAATAAGGCGTTTGTTATCTGATGGCATTAGCATAATATTCCTGAGACTGACTTCAAGCACGTAACAACAAAGAGAAACTCAAACTTCTTCTCTCTCATTATAGAGAGATGAAACTAAAAATATTCACTAGTCATTAAAATAAAAGCCTACAAAGGAAGAAAGCCTCACAGTCTGGACTTGAGTTGTCCTGCCCTCGGCAAGTGGTTGTCAATTTTCCTCTTCTTTTCTCATTAATATGAATACTTTTCCGTGGTTAAGAATAGAATCCCCGCTCATTCTTTTTTCCAGCCTGATGTTCTTTACTTCACACGTTTTAAAACTGTCCCAGTCTTTCGATTATTCCTCTCCATTCGTCACTGTATTTTTATTCCATAGCAAAACGAGGAAGTACAGCTAGTCCTTGAGTTACCGCAGTTCACTTAGTGATGGTTTGAAGTTACAGAGGCACTGGAAAAAGTGACTTATGACCAGTTTTTCACACTTAAGACCGTTGCAGGATTCCCATGGTCAGGGGATCAAAATTTGGAGGCTTGGCAACTGATTCGTGTTTATGACGGTTGCAGAGGTCATGTAATCAATCCTCTTTTGAGATCATCTTAAAACGCTTAGAGGGGGCTGTAAAGCACTATAAAACAGTATATAAGTCTAAGTGATATTGATATAGATATTGCTATCTTATCAAGCCAAGTCCATGCAGTGAATAACTGCAGTTATTCAGTTAACAGCTGGGGCATCAGAGTCGTAAAACGGGGAAAAATTCAACTTAATCTTGCTCAGTAACAGAAATGTTGGGCACAATTGCAGTCGTAAGTTGAGGGCCACCTGTAATTGTTTATCTGAAGGATAGAGTCCAGTTCATATACAGGTCATCCTCGACTTAAGAGGTCATTGAGTGACTGTTTAAAGTTACAACGGTGCCGAAAAAAGGGACTTAAGGCCGTTTTTCACACTTACCCCTGTAGACACATGATCACAATTCAGAGGCTTGGCAACTGAGTTCGTATTTACGACGGTTGCAGCATCGCCACCGCAGGGAGAAAAGGGACACAAATGTTTGTCACACTTAATGACCGTTGTAGCATTCCCCCACCCCCAGGGCCAGGTGATCAAAATTCAGGCGGGTGGCATGTATTTATGAGGGTGGCAAATGTGACTCACTTTTATGACCTCCTGACGAGCCAGGACAAACTGGGTGACTAAATTCACAGCTGCCATGGTTTGCTTAACAACCACAGCCAGAAAGGTTGTAAAAGGCAGCAAATCGGTGGTGGGATTCAGCATTCCAGAAAATCTCCACTCTAACCAATAACTCAGAGACTCCGAGATCTTCTCAAAAGTTCTGTTTTATTTGGATAGTAAACTGGCACAACTGGGGGATCCGGAATCTGAAAGTTCCGGGTTTCCTTGCAATAAGTAAAAAAAACTACAAATCCACCTCCTTCACCCATCATCGCATCACATGCACCAATCACCATCTGTCCCAACTCGAGATATGCCCTCACCCAGGTGCAGATATAACATGACCTTGAATTAGAAAAAGAATGTTACTATGTCCAACCACATACACTCTAAGAAATTCCTCCCCGCTCCCATTTTTCCCAGGCTCAAGAATGTGGCAGTGTGGAAGTGTCTGGTGTCAATATGGCTTATAAAGCTGACAGTGGGACTCAGCCGGTTCGTACCAGTTCAGGAGAACCGGTTGCTAAACCTCCTGAGCCGTTTGGTGAACTGGTTGTTGGAAAAAATCATTAGGGGAAAGAGAACTGGTTGTTCCGCTGGGGCAAACGGTTCACTTTAGCAACATACATTTTGGGCTCAGTTGTGGTGCTATGTCAAGGACCACCTCTACTGTCTCTGGTGTACCTTTATATTTGCTCCTTTTCAGCCAGTAACGTTTGGGGAATATGGAGTCACATGGGTGCGTCCACAGCCCGGCGAGCCACGCTGGGAGAGAAGCGCCTAGCAAGCTGCACAAGAACGCTTACGCCCGCCTCGTGCAGAAGCACCACAGCGGACGCTTCCGTTCCTACCTGAACCACATCGCCCAGAAGCTGCAGCTGGAGGAGAACCTCTTACAGGATGATTTGGACCCCGAGTTGGAGGCGTCTCCAAAACGGGCGCTCGCCAGAGAAGCCCCAGTCAAGAATGGGATGAAACCAGCCACGGCTCCGCCGGCGGGATCCTTGCAATTCCTCCAACCGGACCTCAGGAGCTTCGAGGGCCTGCGAAACAGCAAAAAGGACAGCTTGGTCAACAGGCAGCAACAGCCCCATCCGGGAGATCCTGGTGTCGGGAAGAGGGAGGAGGAAGAGGAGGAGGAGGAGGAGGAGAAAAAAGAGGCAGGTGCAGAAGAAGAGGTCCCTTCTACTCAGCCCGGAGGTCCATTCGGGTTCTTGAAAACCAAGCCCGTCGCGGGCGGGCAGGAGGCATTGTCCAGACTGGTGGTTCCACTGCAGAAGGCCTCCACCTCGAACAAGGAAGAGCTCTGGAGAAGTAAGGGCAGCGGCAGCCCTTCGATGCCCGTGGATGGAACCGGGGTCTTTCCGCCCGCAGGACAACCGAGTGTGGAGCTGCCTTTGGCGAGCGCTGGCTTCTTATTGCCTCGGCAGATGTACGGTGAGTTGATGGTCCCTCAGGTGGCTGCCAAGGTTTGTAGCAAGTTTGAGCAAGAAGCTGTGGGTTTCTTAAGAGCCTCATGGGAGACCCGCTGTGAGTGTGCCTCGTGGTTGCTTGAGAGTTGCTCAGGACTGAGGGCCTTTAGCGACTCTTGGTGGAGATAAGAGGCATCTGATAGAAGAAGAGAATTAACAGAATGACAAGGACAGAGTTGGAAGGGACTTTGGAGGTCTTGTAATCCAACCTCCAACCCTACCCCATTTTAGACAAACAGCTGTCCAATCTCTTCTTAAAAACCTCCAGTGTTGAAGCGCCCACAACTTCTGAAGGCAACGCATCCCTCTGATCAATTGTTCTCATAGTCAGGACATTTCTCCTTAGTTCTAGGTTGCTTCTCTCCTTGAGAATAAAATAGACTTCTTTTATTGGCCAAGTGTGATTGGACACACAAGAAATTTGTCTTTGGTGCAAATGCTCTCGGTTTACATAAAAGCAAAGATACATTCGTCAAGGGTCTAGAATCATAAGGTATAACACTTAATAATAGCCGTAGGGTACAATAAGAATAGAGCAGGATAGAGTAGGGTAGGGTAGAGTAGAGTAGAATAGAACAGAACAGAACAGAATTCTTTATTGGCCAAGTGTGATTGGACACACAAGGAATTTGTCTTGGTGTAAATACTCTCAGTATACATAAAGAAAAGATACATTTGTTAAGAATCAAGAATCATAAGGTACAACACTTAATAATAGCCATAGGGTACAATAAGAATAGAGTAGAGTAGAGTAGAATAGAACAGAACAGAATTTTTTATTGGCCAAGTGTGATTGTACACACAAGGAATTTGTCTTGGGGCAAATGCTCTCAGTGTCCATTAAAGAAAAGAGACATTCATCAAGAGTCAGGAATCATCAGGTACAACACTTAATAGTCATAGGGTACAATAAGCAATCAAATATGAATCGTAAGGATGCAAGCAACAGAGTTAGAGTCCTACAGTCACAGGTGGGAGGGGATGAGTGATAAGGAGTGATGAGAAGATTAACAGTAATAGTAATGCAGACTTTGTAAATAGTTGAACAGTGTTGAGGGGATTATTTGTTTAGCAGAGGGATGGTGTTTGGGGAAAAACTCCCCATGTGTCTAGTTGTTCTGGTGTACAGTGCTCTATAGCGTCGTTTTGAGGGTAGGAGTTGAAACAGTTTATGTCCAGGATGTGAGGGGTCTGTAAATATTTTCACAGCCCTCTTTTTGACTCGTGTCCTCGATTGGAGGCAGGTTTGTAGCCATTGTTTTTTCTGCAGTCCTAATTATCCTCTGGAGTCTGTGTCTGTGTCTGTTGGGTTGCAGAATCAAACCAGACAGTTACAGAGGTGCAGATGACAGACTCAGTCATTCCTCTGTAGTTCCTATCTGTTGCTTCTTATCCCTGTAGCTCAGGTGCTTTGGAGAATAGCTTGACCGCCTCTTCTTTGTGGCAGCCCCTCAAATATTGGAACACTGCTATCCTGTCTCCCCTAGTCCTTCTTTTCATTAAACTAGAAGAACTGCAACCGTTCTTCGTATGTGCCCTAATCCGGTGCCCTAATCATCTTTGTTGCTCTTGTCTGTACACTCTCTAGAGCAGAGGTCTCATTCTCGCGGCCCGCGGGCCAATTGCGGCCCGCAGGACGATATCCTGTGGCCCCCACCGTGATATGAAAGTATAATATTAGTTCAGCCCGCAGGGGGAATGGACCTCTGAAGGAAGTCCCGCCCGCCGTTCCTCGTCGTGGCTGACATTCGGTGCTAGGCTAAGCTACACCGACTTCATGCACACACCACGCTTGTAACAACAGTGTGGCGGATGACAAACAGTCCGGTCGCGGTCGCCTTTTTTTGCGGTCGCCATTCCGGTACTTTCTACCATCAACAAATGCCACGATCAAACGCAGAGAAAGGCGACTGCTACCAGGCTGTTCGTCATCCGCCGCGCTGTTGTGATAAGTAGAAGCGGAAACGAGGTCACGCGTTGAGACGTTCTCCATGCGTCGCTAGCTGGCTAAACGCTTCTATGAAATGACATTTGAGGATATATTTTTTTTAACAATGTTTTTTGTGGAATCCCTTGGGCGGCCCAGCCTCACCCAGCCTCTGCCTCCAGCGGCCTCCAGGTAAATTGAGTTTGAGACCCCTGCTCTGGAGAGTCTCAACTTCTTTCTTATATTGTGGCAACCAAGTTTGTAGCTTAGGGTCAAACTGTGGCGTGAACTTTGGAGATCCCTGAGCTTGATTTGTTTTCCTGGAGACCTTTCCTTAGCTCCCCAGGTAACGTCATCGGTGACAGAAAGGAGTGGGGTTTGTGAAGTGGGTGAGGAAGAGGAGGATAAGGGGATCCTGGCTGCTCTCTGAGCTTGGTGGTTTTCTTGCAGATGTTTCATTGCCCAACTAGGTAACTTTATCAGTGCTTGAAGGGAGAGGTTGAGGAGTGGGGGGGACTGTGGGTTCCTTGGTGCTATTTGAGCTTGGTGGTTTTCTTGCAGATGTTTCATTGCCCACCTAGGTAACCTCATCAGCGCTCAAAGGGAGGAGGAGGAGGAGGAGGAGGAGGAAAAAATAATTGTGGGGCCCTTTGTGCTATCTGAGCTCGGTTGTTTTCTTGGAGATGTTTCAGTACCCCACTAGGTAACATCATCAGTGCTAGAAGGGAGTGGGGTTTGCTGCCTCTTTGTATATACAAGTAGTCCTTGAGTTATGACGGCCTTTGGAACTGGAAATGGGCAGGTTCCATTATGGATATCAGAGCAGCTGCCTCCATTCACGACTTGCTCCTCCTCTGAGCATGCAGCCGGTTGAAAGGTGTGGAATTTACACACATCTACCGGGGTGTGGGTGGGGCAATCTTAACGTGTTGTGGACTTTCTGTCAGGGAGTCAGTTGATTAACCACAGGTTAATCTGGGTGTGAGATGGATGAGTGTTTAGCTTGCCTTAGTGTGTCTTCAGCGCTTCCCAGATAGCAGTGGAATACAGGGAGTCCTTACAACAGTTCGGGTTTAGTGACCGTTCAAAGTTACAACAACTCTGAATAAAAGGGACTCCGGACCAGAGGTGGGATTCAAAAATCCCAACAACTGGTTCTCTGCTCGGTTGCTGCATGGGTGTGGCCTACCGGAACTCCCGCCTTCCCCAGAGTCCTGAGGCTTCCCTTGGGCCTCTGGGAGGGCGAAACGGCTTCACCCAGCCTCCGGAGGGCCTCCAGAAGCCCAAAACAGGCCTGTTTCTGGACTTCAAGAACTTCTGGGAGTTTTTTCCCCCATTCCCAGAGCCTCCGTTCAGACCCTGCGTCACCTTGCGTCCAAAATGGGCCACTTGGAGATTCTGCGGAGGAGCAGAGCGGGGTGTGCGGGACCAGCTGGTGAGTTCAACTACGGGTTCAGCGAACCAGATGTAAATTTAACATCTGGTACCCCTGAACTGGCCCAAACTGGCTGAATCCCAACCCTGCTTATGACCAGTTTTCACACTTAACAACCGTTGTAGCATCTCCATGGTCGTGGGATCACAATTTAAATGCTTGGCAATTGACATATATTTATGATGGTTGCCAAGTCCCAGGGTGACGTGATTCCCCAAGTCGATGGGGGGAAGCTGGATTCACTTAACGACAGTTGGACTCATTTAAGAACTACAGTGATTCACTTAACGATGGGGGCAAGAAAGGTCATAGAACAGGGCAAACTCACCGAACAAACATTACGCTTAGCAACAGAAATGTTGGGTGGTTGTAAGTTGAGGACTGCCCATAGGAGGATAGAATCTTCATTGGCCCATGCGATTGGGCGCGCATGGAATTTGTCCCCAGTGCAGAAGCTATCCGTGTACATGCAAAGCAACAGAATAATCATCATCACCTTGATCATGATGATACCAGTAAAAGGGAGTAGTAGGGAAGATGAGAAGGATAATAGTAATACAGTCCTACTACTTGGGTAAATACACGTAGGCGTTAGATGGTGTTGTGAGAGTCAGGTGTTCAGTAGAGTGATGGCACGAGGGAAAAAAAACTATCCCCATGTCTGGTTGTTTTGGCATGCAATGGCTATACCGTGTTTCCTCGAAAATAAGACCCTGTCTTTTATATATATATTGCCACCAAAAAAGGCACCAGGTCTTATTTTCGGGTGACGTCACCCACCGACTAACCTCACTTGCGCGTGTTGCTCCCCGCCTCCGTTTCACTTTCGGAGGCCTTTAGGAACGACTACTTCTGCGGCCGGCAAATCTTTCCTGAAGACCTCGGCAGGCGACAACAGAGCTTTGGACCGATCATGTGCCAGCGCCCAGAACGCAATGCGCATGCCCCCACCACGCTCCTTGCTCATGCACGCACGTCTCCCGTGCCTCCCTTGCGTGCGCATGTGGGCCGGATACCTGACAATCAGCTGTCGGGTGGCACACATGCATGCGCAGTAGGGCTCTTTCGGGCGACCTCTCATGTGCTGGCAGAAATGGCTCTGCATGCTACTTCTGGCACATGTGCCATAGGTTGACTATCACGTCCTAGTTGATTTTTACACGTGTGCCCAATATAAACCCTACCCCCAAAATAAGCCCCAATTAAGACCCTGCCCATTCGAGTGCATGGGTAAAAATTAAGCTAGGGTGGGGATGAAGGGGGGTGAAGCTGCCCTACTACTTACCTTTGGACAGTTGTAGTCAGCCCTTGCACAACCCAACACCTGCCTTGCCGGCCTATTTCTTCTGTAGCCGGCAAGGTGGGCAAGGCTTTCCTGAAGGCCTCTGTAGCTCATAAGAAAGCTCTGGATCGATCCAGAACTCTCTTACCGGCTGAAGAGGCCTTCAGGAAAGCCTTGCCAGCCACAGAAGTAGTAGTTCCTGAAGGCCTCTGACAGCGAAAAGGAGACCGGGAGTGATGCGCACAAGTGAGGTTAGTCGGTAGATGACATCCCCCGAAAATAAGATCTGGTGCCTTTTTTTGGTAGCAAAAAAAATATAAGACAGGGTCTTATTTTTGGGGAAACTATCTATCATCTATCTATCTATCTATCTATCTATCTATCTATCTATCTATCTATCCATCCATCCATCCATCCATCCATCCATCCAGATCTTGGCGTGTTCGGGTCTTTTCCCTTGTAAGATTGAGAGTATCTTGGCGACGTTTCAACAAGGTCTCACTCACCATCTTCAGGCTGGTGCTTTCGGCTTCGTGATCGGAGCTGCCGTCTCTCTATAAGTACTGGTGGGGATATGTGGTGTGCTGGCTCTGTTGTAAGCGGGCTGGTTGGCTGTGTTGTTATTTCTTGATTGGTTGATGGACTTGATGTTTGCAGATTGGTTGGCTTTTTCGTAAGAACCTGCGCGGCTGAGGTACTGGCTGTGTGTCTATCAGCCTCCTGTGTTGTAACGACCTGGGTAATGGGCTGCGTGACGATCTTCTGAGTTCTATTGTTGTGACTTCCTGGATCTTGTGCTGTAATCTCCTGGGTGGTTGGCTGTGTTGTAACATCCTGAGGTTTTGTGATGTAACTATCTAGCTATCTTTCCCCCTTGCAGTCTATTCTAAAGCATCTTTGGATCTTTTTGTAGCCCAGCGGACCTTCCCTTCCACCAAGAGAGAAGGGAGGGGGGAATGGTTTACGGTGTCCTTGCTACACGCAGGGGGTGACAGATGTGTGGCAGCTGGATCAACAAGGATGGAGGCATCTCTTCTAATAAAGGAAGCCCACCAAGGTTGGAGGCAGGGGGAGGAGGTGGTTTAGGGGTCACCAGCGGGGTGGAGCCAGGTCACGGAGAGTCTTGCAGAGCCGCCGGTGTGCCTCCATCTTTCCTTGCCAATGCAGAGGTTGCAGCCCTGCCAGAGGCCGAGAGATGCTTGGATAAACCTTTAGCACCCCCCCTCCTCCGCTACTAAATGTCTTTCGGGGCCAAGTCGCTCTCCGGCTGCCAAAACATGGTTTTAAGCACTCACAAAACCACCTTCTCCAAGCAGCTGGGATCAGCTACCTCTCTGCTGTTTTTGCAAGAGATCAGGACATTAGATCCCTCCCATTATTTAGATAAAACAGACACATTGGACGTGTTTACCTGATGTGATTCACCCTGGGGGATCATGTTATAATCCGTGCTTGTTATTCGGTGTGGTTTGTGCAGCTTGCCTGTGGTTTCATTTCGTTTCTTTTCCTTTCCTACCATTCCCCGGTGCGTCAACGGTAATTAAAACACCGTTTGGGATTTGGACGCGATCACTTTCCTCTTCTTGAGAAAACCCCTCTATCCTTTCCCCAGTGAAGCAAGCCTTAAACCTGGTTTACAAACCTGCTTTTCTTGAACAGGCTACGAATCAAAGTTTAGACCATCCAGTGAACCTGGGTGGATTCAAACAGGCAGAATTGATTTGAGGTAAACCTGGGAGCTCTTGCTTGTGAAGTTGGCACATTCTGACATCGAGCTATATAGGTAGTCCTTGACGTACAACCATTCATTTAGTGGCTGGAGTTACCATGACACCGGAAGCCATGACCTATGACCACTTATGATGGTTGCAACATCCCTATCATCATGTGATAAGCAGCATCCATGGGGAAGCCGGATTCGCTTAACAACGGGTGACTAACTTATCAACAGCAATGACTCACTTAACCACTGTGGCAAGAAAGGTCATAAAACGGGACCAAGCTCACTTCACAAATTTCTCTTCTATCAACCTAAACTTTGGGCTTAATTGTGGTCGTAAGTTGAGGACTACCTGTTCAATCCAGAGACGATTTCCAGAAGCTTTGACGAAGAGACTGGACTGCCTTCTGTCAGAAATGGTGTAGGGTGTCCTAC
>NW_020769459.1:193260-207186 GCF_900518735.1 Pseudonaja textilis
GTCCTACTTGGGCAGGGGGTTGGACTAGATGACCTACAAGGTCCCTTCCAGCTCTGTTATTCTGATTTTTCCAGGGTGGTCGGCTACTGTTCCACCTTCCTTAGGCTTCTTAATAATATTAGCAGCTGCAATCCCAGCAACAGGGAGCTGTTTGCAGCTGATTTTTTGGCTTTGGCCTTTGCCACAGTTGGCTCTTAACCTTCTTCCTTATCTTCTTGGGCGATTTCTCTGTTGCTTCCTCTTGTCCACACTTACGGTGGCCCAGAAAACAACACAATAGGCCGCGGGACCGATTAAGAGATTGAAGACACCTGGGACGCGGATAAAATCATCCGCTTGAGAGATCCCTCAAATCCAATAAGGCCTTTCCATTTTGAAGGAGAACTAATAACTACGTCCGTGCCGTTTTCATTTCTTTTGCCATTTATGAGAGTAGGTTACCTCATACATCAAAAGCGAATCGTCTGTTCTCCGGGCTATGTGGCAGCAGCGTTTCCTTGGCCTTTTAAAATATGTGGACTTCCAACTCCCCAAAATTCCCCGGGGAGCATATTGAATAGAATAGAATAACCAGAATAGAATAGAATCAGTGGTGGGATTCAAACTTTTTTTTTACTACCGGTTCTGTGGGCGTGGCTTGGTGGGCGTGGCAGGGGAAGGATACGGTAAAATCTCCAGTCAGAGGCGGGATTTGCCGGTTCTCTGAACTACTCAAAATTTCCGCTACCGGTTCTCCAGAACGGGTCAGAACCGGCTGAAGACCACCTCTAAATAGAATAGAGTAGAATAGGACTAGAACAGAATGAGGAATAAGGAACAAGGATAGAATAGAATAGAATAGAATAGAATAGAATTAGAATTAGAATTAGAATTAGAATTAGAATTAGAATTAGAATTAGAAATAGAATGAGAAATAGAATAGAAATAGAATGAGAAATAGAATGAGAAATAGAATAGAAATAGAATGAGAAATAGAATGAGAAATAGAATAGAAATAGAATGAGGAATAATCTTCCAACTTCTAATTTCTACCTCTTATTACTATTACTGTTATTAAGTGTTGTACCTGATGATTCTTGACTCTTGACGAATGTCTCTTTGCTTTTATGTACACTGAGAGCAAATGCACCAAAGACAAGTTCCTTGTGTGTCCAATCACACTTGGCCAATAAAGCTATTCTATTCTATTCTATTCTATTCTATTCTATTCTATTCTATTCTATTCTATTCTATTCTATTCTATTCTATTCTATTCTTTTCTATTTCTATTTCTATTTCTATTTCTATTTCTATTTTCTCTTCTCTTCTCTTCTCTTCTCTTCTCTTCTCTTCTCTTCTCTTCTCTTCTCTTCTCTTCTCTTCTCTCCTCTTCTCTTCTCTTCTCTCTCTTCTATTCTGTTCGATTCTGTTCTGTTCTATTTATTCTGTTCTATTCTTTTCCCTTATTCTATTCTATTTCTATTCTATTCTTTTCTATTTCTCTTCTCTTCTCTCTTTTCTTCTCTTCTATTCCCATTCACATTCACATTCCCTTATTCTGTTCTATTCCATCCCATCCCATCCCATTCTAATATTCTATTGTATCCTGTTCTGTTCTATTCTTACTATCAAACATTGGTAAAAGAAATCCCACGTTAACAAATATTCTGCGATCAAAATTCAAACTTGAAAGCTGACTCATCTTTATGATGGCTGCAGTGTCCCGGGGGGGTGTCTCGTGACCCCCCTTTGCAACCTTGTGACAAGCAAAGTCAATGGAGGAAGCCAGATTTGCTTAACGACTGGGTGACTAATTTAACAACGGCAGCGATTCACTTAACGGTGGCAAGAGCGCTCGTAAAAGGGGGCGAAATTCACGTAACCATCTTACTTATCAATAGAAAGGTTGGGCTCCATTGCGGTCGTAAGGGGAGGACTTGTGCTTATGGACTGGCCTTGGTAAGAAGTGGACGGGAGCGTTTTGGCGGGAAATTAACTAAGCTGAGGGAAACGGCATTTAAAAATAAAAATAATTTTTAAAAAATCCACCAGAAACAATTCAGAATTGAAAGAAAACAATTCAAGGCTGTGACGCAACGCCCTGGAAAGGCAATGTTGTGTTAGGTGGGGTGTTTGTTACCTCAGAAATCAGATACCACTATTCGTGGCCTTGTGTGGCCTTTCTCCCCGCGGGTTTGAAGGTGTAAATAACCACAATGTAAACACACCGAAAGTTCATTGACACATCAAAACAGCCAACGTTTTCGGTTGTGAAGGATGACTAAAACCGCCTTCCTCTCTGTCCCAGACTTTGGCTCCTGGTGTTGGAATAGCGATGGAAGCTGCGTGTCAGGTTAAAGGTTGAAAATAAAATGAAAATGAAATTGGAGCAAAGGTGCTTTTTTCTCCAAGAGGCAACTGGACTTTCTTGGTTGTTTTTTTCTTTTGAAGACATTTTGATTGTCCTCCAAGGAGCTTCTTCCACTCTGACTGGACAGTGGGGAACGGAAGGATTTATATCCCTTGCAGAAAAGCTAGTCATTTGCATCCTTTTTAGAGGGTCGTTGAGGCCACTTGGAGGTTGATTTCTATCCTTAGAGTCACCTGAGTGGCGCAAATGGGTGTGGAGCCTTCTGGGAACTGCTGAATGGATGGTGTTGTAGACCGGAGATAGATGGTGTTGTAGACCGGAGATAGACGGTGTTGTAGACCGGAGATAGACGATGTTGTATCCCTCCTCCTCTGCTGAGAGGGCTGTTCGATTTTGACGTAGATGGTCTTTTGGACCCCTCTTTCAAACCTCTCGGTCCAAAATGTGGACTTGGCCGTCTTCAAAAGAGCGGCCTTTGTCTCTTAAATGGAGATGGACTGTTGAATCTAGTCCTGAGGGGTTTGTTCTCTCCTAGGTTGGGCCAGGCGGTTTGTGAAGTGGCTGTTTAGTTTCCCCAATGGACACATCTGCCCAGGGCTCACGGCATTGTACGGCATATGCTCGCAGAGCCATTTGTGCAGGCACGCAAACCCCAGCCAAAATTACCTGCATTGCGCATGCACCAGCTGATTTTCGGCCCGTTTGAGGCCGTTTTCGCCCTCCTGGAGGCTCGAAGGGAGCCTCTGCAGCCTTGGGAGGCCGAAAAATGGGCCTTCCGGAGATACCGGAAGTGCCCGTTTTCACCCTTCAGAGGGCCTCTGGAGCCCAGGGGAGGCCATTTTCATCCTCCTGGAGGCTCTAGGGAAGCCTCTGCAGCCTCGGGAGGCCGAAAAACGGGCCTTCCAGAAATACCGGAAGTGCCAAAATGGGTCAAAAATCAAAGATGCTCAGTAAATTTGAGGAGAAAGAGAGAGAGATGGTAAATCGCAGCAAGCAGAACAGATGACAGATAGTCCTTGACTTATGTCCACCATGGAACCCAAAATCTCTGTCAGCATTAAACAAGACGGTTGTTAAGTGAGTTTTGCCTCCCTTTACGGCTTTTCTTGCCACAGATGTTAAAGTTAATAGCATGGTTGCTAAGTGGAATCTGGCTTTACCATGGACTTGGCTTGTCCGAAGGTGGTAAAAAAAACCCCACATGCCCTAGGGCACTGCGACCGTCATATGAGCCAAGCCGGTTACCAAGTGTCTGAATTTTGATCATGTGATCACAGGGATGCTGCAATGGTCGTAAGTGTGAAAAACTCAGTCGTAAGTCCACTTTCTTCAGTGCCGTTGCAGCTTTGAACAACCATTAAATAAATGGTTGTAAGGCAAGACACGGTGGCTCAGTGGCTAAGACGGTGAGCTTGTCGATCAGAAAGGTCGGCAGTTCAGCGGTTCGAATCCCCAGCGCTGTGTAAGGGAGTGAGCCCCCGTTCCTGGTCCCAGCTCCTGCCAACCTAGCAGTTCGAAAGCACGTAAAAAATGCAAGTAGAAATATTGGGACCCCTTTTTGTGGGAAGGGAACAGCGTTCCATTAGCCTTTGGCATTTAGTCAGGCCCGCCACATGACCACGGAGACGTCTTCGGACAGCGGTGGCTTTTCGGCTTTGTGACGGAGATGAGCACCGCCCACTAGAGTTGGGAACGATTAGCACGGATGTGCGAGGGGAACCTTTTACCTTTAGCTTTACCTAAGATAGAAATCTTCAAACTTGACAGCTTTAAGACTTGTGGCCTTCCAACTCCCAGAATTCCTCCTCCTCCAGCCATGTTAGCTCAGGAATTCTGGGAGTTGAAGTCCACAAGTCTTAAACTTGCCAAGTTTGAAGACCCTTGACCTAAGGCAAGAACCTGACTTACCTGAATTTCCAGTTGACGGCCAAAAAAACGCCCATTGCAAACAATGGGCTCGCTTAACAACGGTGGCCTTCCCTCGCTTGCTCTGATAGTGAAGTCCTGGGAACTGGTGGGAGGACGGAGACCCCTCCCAGGTAGAATCAGGAAGGGGAGGGGCAGAGCAAAAGAACGCTGTACAGCAGCCGTTGGGAATTGGCTGTTTAAAAATGGTAAGTTTCCTGATGGAATAAAGGCAGGTGGGTGAATTTTTAAGCTCCCATCCTTCTCATTCCTCTGCTGGAAGTGTGATATGATCCTAGGAATAGTTGCATTGTTACCAAATGCCTTTATAACAGGATAACAGGAGAATCAGAAGGGACTTTGGAGGTCTTCTAGTCCAACCCCTGCTTAGGAAAGAAACCCTATACTATTTCAGACAAATGGTTGCCTTAAAATCTCCAAGCATTCACAACTTCTTAAAACAAGTTGTTCCACGGATGAATTGTACCGTCAGGAAATTTCTTCTTAGTTCTAAGTTGTTTCTCTCCTTGATGAGTTTCCATCTTCTTGTCCCGCCCTCAGGTGCTTTGGAGAATAGCTTGACCCCTTCCTCTTCTTTGTAGGAGCCCCACAAATATTGGAAGACTGCTATCATGTCTCCCCTACTCCTTCTTTTCGTTAAACTAGACAAACCCAGTTCCTGCAACCGTTCTTCGTATATTGTATCCTCCAGGCCCCGAATCATCTCTGTTGCTCTTCTCTGCGCTCTTTCTAGAGTCTCAACCTCTTTATAATGTCTTTAAGTATGGCTTCATCTTCATCTCGTCCCTGGTTTCTGTCTACCTCGGTCATCAATTTATCAGATTTTTAATTGCTAGTGAATTCAGTGGGTTCCTTTCATGGTTGGGCCTCCCCTGCAAGTCTCTCTGGGTTTCATCCTGCGTGTTACTTAGCACGTAAAGGTATGAAAGTCAAGGGTGTGCCAAGGCTATCCAGACGAATGAGAGTTGGTGACAAGGATACTCCTGAACGCATCTTGGGTGTAATTAGTTATCAAGATTTGGGAGCCTCCCCAGAGAGAGACAGCCCATGCGAAACACACCCAGCAAAGCTGCCTGCTTCTGTGCCACTGCGTGGTTGACTAGTTTAAGTCTTACCTGCAGGTAGTCCTTGACTTACAACCGCAAGAGGTGGAGACTCTTTGAGAGCCGTATGTGACTAAAATTCATTTTAATGTATGCCGATCAGTGTACATTCCACGTGACAATAAAGTTATTCTAAGCTACTCTAAAAAGGGACGCGGTGGCTCAGTGGCTAAGACAATACTGAGCTTGTCAGTCAGAAAGGTCGGCAGGTCAGCGATTCGAATCCCTAGCGTCGCGTAATGGAGTGAGCTCCCTTTCCTTGGTCCAGCTTCCGCCAACCTAGCAGTTCGAAAACACGTAACAAAAATGCAAGTGGAAAAATAGGGATCCCTTTGGTGGGAAGGGAACAGCGTTCTGTGCGCCTTTGGTGTTTAGTCGTGCCGGCTGCATGACCACGGAGACGTCTTTGGACAGCGCTGGCTCTTCTTCGGCTTTGTAACGGAGGTGAGCCACCGCCCCCTAGAGCTGGAAACGACTAGCACGTCGGTGCGAGGGGAAACTTTACCATGACCCAAGATAGAATTTCCAAGGGAGTTGCTAAATAAGTCATGACCGGGTTTATAGGCTCTTTTGCAAACAGCTGTTAAGTGAATCCCTGCACTCAGGGGTGGACTGCTATTGGTTTGCCCCGGTTTGGGCGAACCGGTAGCTAATTTTATCCTTTTTAATTACCAGCTCGGTGAACCGGTAAATCCCACCTCTGACTTGCTCTGCCCACCTCTCCCCTCCTAGGAGTCGCCACGTGACCCGTTCTGGATGCCAGGTAAGTACAAGGCCCACGCGAAGGCTTGGGGAGGGTGAAAAACGGGCCTCCCAGAGGCTCTGGAAGGCCAGAAACAGGCCCGCTTATGGCCTCCGTAGCCCGGGGGAGGCTGTTTTCACCCAGCAACTGGGATAGAGAACCATTGGTTGCTGAAATTTTTGAAGGCCCCCCCGCTTGTTTAGTGAGTCACACAATCACGCAATTGTTAGCAAGTCACACAATCATTCAGCGAATCCGGCTTCCCCCATGGATTTTGCTTATATCAGAAGCCAGCTGAGAAGGTTGCAATTGGTGATCGCAGGACCCCCTGACGCTGCAACCATTTGTAAATAGGGTGCCAGTCACCAAAGTGCCCAAATGTTGATGACACGGTTGTTGGTATGCTGCAACGGTTGTAAGTGCAAGTATTGGTTAAAAGCTACTGTTTTCAGCGCTGATGTAACGTCCCAATGGTTGTAAGTCGAGGTGTCATGCCCCTCTTGGAGTCTGACTCCGAGGGAGAGAGGGAACAGCTGACAGGGAGTGGGAGTGTGGCTCTGGCTGTTGTGGAGGAAACTGGGGAAGGGCACAGGCCGGATGGCCATTCAGAGAAGGACCCAGGCCCATCCCTTCTTCATTCTAGGGCACGCAGGGAGGAGTGGATAAGGGAGAAACGAGAGGGGCGTGGTCTACGGGGGAGGAAGGGGCTCTGATCCCCTTCATGGGCTGCAGCTGGGTGGACTGGTTAAAAGGACAAACTGCACATGGCAAAGGTACTGGAAGCAAAGCGTGCATTCTTGTTGGACCTTACCTGTGTTTTAGCTTCCTCCCCACTGTGGTTGCTGCATTATCGGGTAGAAGTCTGCAATTATTCATCCTTGCCTGCCGTAGTAATGCCTTCAGTGTGGTTTGTGTTGGTTTTTTTATTTCGAATTAACTTTACTTTGGGTGCAGACTGCATTTTCTCCCTCTGTAAACTGTTTTCTTTAAGAGTTTCATATCCTGCTGAGGATAATTGGACACTGGGGCCAAGTTGGAGGCATTAAACGGACTTTCTTCTATTTTTGTGACTTGGTTATTTTTGTGCCACACCTCGAGTCATCACACAAGGGCTGCCTATATCAGGACAATCAAATCTAGGCTGCAATATATTGGGATGACCGCTAGATGGCAGCAAAGAGATGCCTGAAAACCTAACCACTTTGCTGCCCTCTGATGGTACCCAGAGGTTTTGCAGGCCACATCTGGCTATCACTATCCATCATATACAGTATGTCAGCTGCTATTTCTGATCAGGATTATGTCTTCTCTGTAAGGATTAAGGACTTCTTACGGGTAGGGCCTACATTGAGATGATTGATTTATTTATACATTAGGCAAATTTATATAGTTGCCCAACTCACATAGAAGTTGAGTCCGGGCAATTTAAAGTATTTTTTTAAAAAAAATTCCTCATGATGTTGGATTCAAACTCCTATCTTCTCAAGCTATTGTGAGAACAGGAAATTGTGTTTGGGTCAAATTTATTGCGGCCAACTTGCCACGGAACAACTCACTGCAGGATATGAGTTACGGTCAGTGATGGAATACTACCCAGTGGTGGGATTTTGCCTGCCGGGACTGTGGGCGTGGCTTGATGGGCGTGGCTATGTGACTGGGTGTGGCTTTTTTTTTTGGCTTTTTTTGCAGTCCCCACCCATGTTTGGAGCCTTCTGGGCCTCAGAGGAGCCTCTGGGAGACATTTTTGCTCCTCTAAAGCAGTGGTCCCCAACCTTTGTGCCGCGGCCCGGTACCGGCATCACAAAATCATCCGCGGCCTGGTACCGGCATCAGCACGCATGGCAAGGCAAGCCGAGCAACCGGCCAGCCAGCCGTCCCCCGCTTCTCCCCGCCATCTTCAACTCCTCCTTTGTACCTGTGTCGATGGGCTTCGCGACGGCTTCGGGACGGTCGCTCGGCTCGCCTTGCCATGCGTGCTGAAAGAATCCTCGTGCCTTAGTTTTGTTCGAAGCCGTCGCCCCCCCCTTGATGAAACTAAGGCGCGAGGGTTCTTTCAGCACCCAAACGCCGCTTTCTACCCGGAAAAGCTCACCGGAAGCACTTTTTCATCAAAACAAGATGGCGGCGCCCAGCAAACCGGCGGCCCGGTAGAAATTGTTCCACGGACTGGTACCGGTCCGGGGACTGGTGGTTGGGGACCCCTGCTCTAAAGCTCCAGAAGAAAAGAAAAAAGAGCATAGGAGGGGCACACAGCACACCTCCACGCTCCGTTTCGGGAGCTTCCTGGCCTCAGAAGAGCCTCGGGGGGGGCGTTTTTGCTCCCAGAAAGCTCCTCTGGGGCTCAGGAAGGCACAAAATGGAGGAGGAGCCCCTCCCCCCCTTTTGGGCCTTCCTGGCCCTCAGCAAAGGGAATTCCGGCACAGCAGATCTATGTGCAGCTGATTGTCGGGAGGGAAAAAAAAGAAATAAATACCTTAGGCGAACGTCAGGCGGGCAGGGTGAGCGAGCATCGGGCGGGAGGGCGACCGGGTTGGGGGCCTGGTCAGCCAGAACCTACTACCAGTTTGGTGACCCACGCCAAATTCTTGCTACCGGTTCGCTCGATCCGGTGCGAACCGGCTGAATACCACCACTGATGTTACCAGTTCAGATCGGTTTAGCCCAATTGGTAGTAAAAAAGGCCTCCCATGATCAGCTGAGAAGAGGCAAAAAAGGAAAGATCAGCTGAGAGGAGAAAAAAGTGCAGGATTCACCCTCCCACCCGCCCATGTGCTTGTCTCTTTTTTATCCTCTCAGCTGATTGGCACTGGAGGCCACCACGGGTGTGGGGAAGCTGCACATGTAGATTAGATTAGATTAGATTAGATTAGATTAGATTAGAATAGAATAGAATAGAATAGAATAGAATAGAATAGAATAGAATACTTTATTGGCCAAGTGTGATTGGACACACAAGGAATTTGTCCTGTGTAAATACTCTCAGTATATATAAAGGAAAGGTACATAAAGAAAAGGTACGCGTGCACATTCACGCGATCACCAAACTAGTAGTGGAACAGATAGGATCCCACTGCTGGTTAGGGTACATTAGTATCGAAGAAGTAGCGGAACAGAGTCATTAAGAAAGGATGCTAAAGGAGGGATATAAGGAAATGTGAATAACGAAAATCAAAATAACTTTTTAATTATTTTAAAGAAGTAAATTGAATTGTTGAATTGTCCCGCAGCGCATTGTCCCGTGGCAAATTGGCCATGGTGAATTGGCTGCAGTGAGGTGTCCCATTCTGATTGTGTCGTGGTAAAAAATGAATGAAATGTTGAAGTGCTTGGACAGAGGAAGGCGAGAAATCTTAAGAGAGCACCCCATAGATACTGCAAGCTCAGTGGGTCATAGGATCATGAGTATAGGATCATGGCCAGTACCGGGTCTACTCTTGGACATTTTCACTTTAAAATATTTTGACGAGTGGGCAGCAAAGTCAGTATAGAGTGGAGGACCCACAACGAGATGTGATGTACAAAATGTGATCATTATCAGAAGAATTCCAAACCAAATTGAGTTTTTAAAAATTTATTTATCTGCATGTATCTAAAGAGATTCTCAATCTTCCAGGTCATAGTTATTCCAAATATACTCCCCCCCGCCCCCTAAAAAACCCCAACTGGACTTCCTTGATTTTTTTTTCCTTAAAAATGTTTCACTTCTTATTCAAGAAACTTCTTCGGTTCTAACTGACTGGCGTGGAACGGAAGGATTTATATTCTTTACGTGACGATCTGCAGTTTCAAAGCAATAGAAATGTACCAACATACGTGGGCATCTACTCTGTTAACATGCAATAGTTTCCAGAAGTTCTGAATTTAGCATAATGTTGAAGAAGGAGAGCCTTCAGCAATTGGATGAAGAAGACTTATTGTCATTTTCAGGACGAGATTGTCCTGCTCAGCACTGGAGGCTGAAAAATATCTGCTTTGATTCTTCCCCATGCAGACAAGCGGGGTTCGGTCAGGCCCAGAAACAATTCTGAATCAACCCGCGGGCCCCCAAATGTGGACAGGAGACGACAACTTTCGGAGTCCCAGGCTGTCACCGTGAGCAGCTCGGATTGCAGGATGAACCTCCGACCTCAAGGAACTCCTAAAGGTATGATCCATGCAGCACAAGAGTTTCTTTTTTAATTTCCCAGTCACTGATAAAAATAGGAGTTGGGTTATTTACCCTGTTTCCCCGAAAATACAACCTACCCTAAAAGTAAGTCCTAGCCTTATTTTATTTATACGTACTGTTTCCCTGAAAATAAGCCCTAGCTTGATTTTTACATGTGCGCCCCATATAAGCCCTACCCCCCAAAATAAGCCCTAATTAAGATCCCGCCCACTCCATAGTGGACGGGTAAAAATTAAGAGTGGGGATGGAGTGTGTGTGGAGCTGCACTACTGCTTACCTTTGGACAGTTGTAGCCATGCCTTGCACACCCCGATACCTGCCTTGCCGGCCCATTTCTTCAGCCGGCAAAGCTGGCAAGGCTTTTCTGAAGCCGGTAACAAAGCTCTGGATCGATCCAGAGCTCCGTTATCAGCTGAAGAGGCCTTCAGGAAAGTCTTGCCGGCCACAGAAGAAGGAATTTCTGAAGGCCTTTGACAGTGAAAAGGATGCCTGGGGCGACGCACGCAAGTGAGGTTAGTCAGTGGATGACACCCCCCGAAAATAAGACCTGGTGCCTTTTTTTAGTGGCAAAAAAAATATAAGACAGGGTCTTATTTTCGGAGAAACATAACATGAGTAGGCCTATGTTGGATCCTGAAATCCACATTTCTAACCCTGCCTTTTTGATTTTGCTATTTTATTCGAGTGGCTCAGCTTAACATCTTAACATAAAGGTTTAAAAAAAAAATGGAGGAAATGAACTATTTCTGTGATGTTCCTCCTCCTCCTCGTTCCAATTGTTCTCTTTATTTGGGTGTTCTTTGGTCTGCTCAGAAATACGCTCCTCTGTATTTCTAGTGTTCTGATAAAGTGTATTTCCTTCCCCCCCCCCTTTTTTTTTGAAACAAAAACTCGCTAAAAACACGTAGGATGAAAGGACTCATGCAAGGTTGGGTGGAGGTCAGTAGCAAGTCAACAGAGATTGAGGAAGCTTTGAAGGGCCAGGGAGAATTGGGTTTTCCTACTTTTCCTTCGCTTCAAATCTCAGGCTGTCACCGTCAGTGGCTCCGATTGCAGAACGGACCTTGTGACAATCAAGGGACTCTCAAAGATATGATCCATGCAGTACAGTAGTTTTTTTTTTAAAGGCAGAGATGTCCCAAAGGTACTTTTTTTTTTTTTTCAAGAGGCAACTGGACTTTCTTGTTTTTTTCTTTTGAAGATGTTTCACTTCTCGTCTGAGAAGCTTCTTCAGCTCTGACAGGTGTCAGGATTCCAGCAATCGCTCTAATTAAATCATGATTCTCGAGCCAAACTTCAAGAAACTTCAAAGGATTCAATAGAGGCGACATACTGGCCTACGTCCTTCACAGTCCTCTGTGATCCTGTTTCCCCCCCCCTCCCTGGGTGTGTCATAAATCAGATTCTCCAACTGAGCACCATCACAGGCTGGGTGTCATCCATCACGTTCTCCAATTAAATACATTCACAGACAAAAGCTCTGGTAGTTTAGTTTACAGTCTTTTAAAGATAAAGAGTTGGAATGGACTTTCGCTTCCAAACAGCTGCAGATTTCCTTCGCCCTCCCTTTTTAATGGCAACTACTAAAACAGGCCTAGGAATGTCTACCATTCTGTCTGATGATGTATAGGGTGGAGGAGGAGGAAGAGGAGGAAGAGAAGGAGAAGAGAAAGGAGGAGGAGGAGGAGGAGGAAGAGAAGGAGAAGAGAAAGGAGGAGGAGGAGGAGGAGGAGGAGGAGGAGGAGGAGGAGGAATGTGGGGTCCTTGCTGCTCTCGGAGCTCGGTGGCTTTCTTGCAGACGTTTCAGGACCCAACTAGGTAATGTCATCAGTGCTGGAAGGAAGTGGGATGTATAGGGTGGAGGAGGAAGAGAAGGAGAAGAGGAAGGAGGAGGAGGAGAGGAGGAGGAGGAGTGTGGGGTCCTTGCTGCTCTTTCAGCTTAGTTACTTTCTTGCAGACATTTCATGACCACACTAGGTAACACCATCAGTGCAAGAAGGGAGTGGGGAATGAAACATCTCCCAGATTCATTAGAGGTGACATACCTGCCCTGCCCTGTTAGAAGCCAACTCTGGCCTACGTCATTCACAGTCCCCTGTGACCCTGTTTCCCCCCTCTCCACCCCCCTGGGTGTGTCATAAATCAGATTCTCCAACTGAGCACCTTCACAGGCTGGGTGTCATCCATCACGTTCTCCAATTAAATACATTCACAGGCAAAAGCTCTGGTAGTTTAGTTACAATCTTTGAAAGATAAAGAGTTGAAATGGACTCCCGCTTCCAAACTGCTGCACGGCTCTTCCAGATTTCCTTCCTCCCCATCCCTCTTTTTTATGGCAACTACTGAAACAGGCATAGGAACGTTTTATGACATGACAACAGAATGGTGGGGAATGGAAGGATTTATACTCCTTGCAAACAGCTGGTCATTTGCATCCTTTTTAGAGAGTCATTGAGGCCACTTGGAGTCTCAATGGTGCTTTTTTCAAGAGGCAACTGGACTTTCTGGTTTGTCTTCAAAGACGTTTCGCTTCTCCTCCAAGAAGCTTCTTCAGCTCTGACTGGATGGGGGGAATGGAAGGATTTGTACGCCTTGCAAACAGCTGGTCATTTGCATCCTTTTTAGAGAGTCATTGAGGCCACTTGGAGAGCCCTCAACAGAGGGAATGGGACATGACATCATCTATCTCCAGCCTATAACACGGTCCTTTTAGCCATTCCAAGAAAGCTCCATTTCCACCACTCAGGTGACCCTGAGGACACAGATAAACCTCCAAGTGGCCTCAGCGGCCCTCTAAAAGGATGCAAGTGACCAGCTGTCTGCAAGGAGTATCAATCCTTCCATTCCCCGTTAACTGGTCAGAGCTGAAGAAGCTTCTTGGATGAGAAGCGAAATGTTTTCAAAGAAAAACAAAGAAAGTCCAGTTGCGTCTTGAAAAAAACTCCTCTGGGAGAACCATGAACCTGGATCACTGAGAATCTGCATTTAGACATAAAATGTGAGATGGAATTAGGACTATTTGGTAGGGCTGTGTTGGATCGTGACATTTACATTTCTAACTCTGCCTTTCTGATTTTGCCATTTTATTCAAATGGCGCAGCTTAACATCTTAATAACTTAAGATTTTTTTAAAAAAAAGAAGACATGACTTCAATCACCAAAAGTAAACCCAATACCTAAACCTCCGTTAATTATGCAGCATTGTTGACTAGATCTGCCAATACAGTTAGCATTTCAACCACTGAAGTTCACCCTTCACTCTTCCTTGTGAACAACTCGCCACAGCCAACTCGCCACAGCCAACGTACCATGGCCAACTTGTCGCGGGACAAGAATTACACTAATATTGAAAAAATAGTGGAATAGGATCATCAAAGAGTGGACAAAATGAAATGGGAATAGCAAAAATCAAAACAGCATCTTAAATTATTTTAAATAATTAAATTGAATTGTTGATTTGTCCTGTAGCGAGTTGGCTTTGGAGAGTTGGCCGTGATATGTTGACTGTGGCGAATTGATTGTAGTGAGTTGAATTGTCCTGCAGCAATTTGGCTGTGGTGAGTTGGCCATGGTGAGTTGGCTATGGCAAGTTGACCTTGGTGAGTTGACCGTTATGAGGTGACTGTGGCAAGATGAC
>NW_020769459.1:215476-226842 GCF_900518735.1 Pseudonaja textilis
ATATATATATATATATATATAGAGAGAGAGAGAGAAAAATAGAGATAGAGATAATTAGATAGAGAGATAGAGATAGATACATAGATAGAGAGAGATAGATAGATATAGAGATAGAGATAGAGAGATAGAGATAGAGAGAGATAGAGATGGATAGATAGAGATAGACATAATTAGAGATAGATAGAGATAGATAAATAGAGATAGAGATAAATGGATAGAGATAGAGATAGAGATAAATAGACAGAAAGAGATAGAGAGATAGATAGGGATAGAGAGATAGAGATAAAGATAGATTGAGATAGAGATAATTAGATAGAGATAGAGATATAGAGATAGATACATAGATAGAGACAGAGATAGAGATAGATATAGAGATAGATATAGAGATAGATAAATTGAGATATAGAGATAATTAGATAGATATAGATAGAGATAGATACATAGAGACAGATAACTAGATAGATACATGTGGATAGATAGACAGGCAGGCTGGCAGGCAGACAGAAGTTGTCAATGTTCCAACACTGAAAGTTTTTAAGAAGAGACAGCACAGGTCTAGGGTCTCCTGTCTCAATGGGGTTGGACTAGAAGACCTGCAAGGCCCCTTCCAACTCCTGTTATTTTGTTCTGTTCCTAATCGAGGACTGAACAGCTACATTCCCAGTTAACTGAGGAAACGGGGAGACTTCAGCCGCCCCTCACAGCTTTGTTCCTGAGAGCGAGTGAGAGAAAAATTCCAAAGTCCACACTCGAGGAACAGGTGAATGAATCCGCTAAGCCCCGTTCTGTTAACTGAAATCAGTTACTCGCCAAAAGCCGGGAGCATTTCTTCCAGCAATTTGACTGACCGCAAGGCCCTGCCAGTTTTAATTTCCTGGAGCGCGCTAAGGCAGTCCTAAGTTGCACGAACAGAGGGATTCAGTCGAGATCAAAGGAGACTCTATGAAGCCTTAGTGAGGCCACACCTAGAGTACTGCATCCAGTTTTGGTCACCACACTATAAAAAAAAGATGTTGAGACTCTAGAAAAAGTGCAGAGAAGAGCAACCAGGAGGATGAGGGGACTGGAGACAAAAACATATGAAGAACGGTTGCAGGAACTGGGCCAGGCTAGTCTAGGGAAGAGAAGGACCAGGGGAGACAGGATAGCAGCCTTCCAATATCTGAGGGGCTGCCACAGAGAGGAGGAAGGGGGTCAAGCTATTTTCCAAGGCACTCAAAGGCCAGACAAAGAATAATGGATGGAAACTGAACAAGGAGAAATTCAACTTGGAAATAAGGAGAAACTTTCTGACAGGGAGAACAATCAACCCATGGAACAGAAGTTGCCTTTAGAAGTTGTGGGAGCGCCATCACTTGAGACTTTCAAGAAGAGATTGGACTGCCATTTGTCAGAAATCGTGTAGGGTCTCCTACTTGGGCAGGGGGTTGGACTAGATGACCTACAAGGTCCCTTCCAATTCAGTTAATCTGTATCCCTACGTTGAATATGGTGTCCAGTCTCCATCCTTTAAGATTTTTTTAAAAATAAAAAATATTGGAAAACAAACCATCAACGAACAGGGGTCTGGGAATGAAATAAAGCCTGCAATGAAATGTTGAATAAGCAAGCACAACAAAACCAAGGCAAGCTGCCTTTTTAAAACGTTTTATTTTTTTTTTACATTTCAAAAACATCATTTTTTAGTGAATAGCATGACTCCAGGTTTTCACATTTCCATACAAACATTACACATTCATCTTTCACATTTAATTTCATATCTTATCATCACTTTACATATTTTCTATTAAACTTTCTCAAGTACTTTCCTCAAACTTATTTTATGTATTTTCAGTTCATTTCTTAACCTATTTCTTTTAACTTTTCTTTTAACCATTCCCATGTCTCCATAGTGGTTGTGCTTTATACTTTTATCTGTCAGGCTTGCAATTTCATCGCGTCTTCTGATTTCTGTCATTTCAAAAAAACTCCCATCTCAATTCAAACATTTCAGATAAGTTTCCCCCACAATGACCGATTAGAGCGCGCCACCCCTACACCCGAAACTGCCTTTTGAGTTGCCTCTTGGCAGATCCCAACCGGGGTGCTGAGTGATGTAACCTTGCGGTGGGATTATTTGCAGAGCCGAAATCTGGCTTCCAGGCCCAGCGCGATTTTGTCCAACAAACTGCAATTTTTCGGCATCTGATCATGGGAGGCAGACCTCCAACCAGCTGTCGAGCTCTCCGGCTGCAGAGATTTGACTCGTCCCTACGAAGGACGGCCTGTCCGTAAAAGATCCTAGCCGCATCAAGCCAGGAAAAACGCTGTATCAACGTTGCTAGAAAATAAAATATTTGTAGACACTCCTGCCTGGACGTGCCGTTAGGGGGAAAGTACATTTTCCTCCGCAGGAACCTCACGATGGGAAAATACCCATCCTTGCTTCCTCTCACTAGCCACTTCTAAACCGCCACGCTTTCAATTTGGCACGTCAGATGCCTGATTTTCTCCGGCGCACCTGTTCATTGGTACTGACATCACCGGAGTTGAGAGCCGCGGAGTTCCCCAGCCCCCCGCCCCGTGTCCTTGGGTTTGTTTGAGAGGTTCAGCAGAAAACAACTTTTTTTCTCTCCCTGACGTTGATTTTTAAGAGGAGCGACTTAAAAAATGTGAAAGCTCCAATTTTGCAACCTATTCAAATTTCTAATAATTTCTGGGTTACATTTACGTATAATTGAGGGGCCTCTTTGTCTGCGTTCATCTCAAACAGCTGAACGGGGAACCTTTGTGGTAGAGGTAAAATACTTTTTCAACCCATAGTTGAGTAGGTAAGTAAGTAAGTAGCAGGGCACCCATTTCAGATAAAATGCTGGGTTTTTCCACCAAGGTGTAGGGGTAATTTAAAGACTTGAGCCTTACCTTGAACAGGCGAATAATATTGGTTAAAGGTGCACGTTAAGGACACACGTTCTGCCACTTGCATGCTTAGTTTTATATACCGCATATACAAGTGTCAATTTAGCAAGGAGTAATGTAATGGCAAGTGGTGAAAGGGGAAGGAAGAGGGAAGGAAAAGGAAAGGAAAGGAAAGGAAAGGAAAGGAAAGGAAAGGAAAGGAAGGAAGGAAGGAAGGAAGGAAGGAAGGAAGGAAGGAAGGAAGGAAGGAAGGAAGGAAGGAGATTATGAGAGTGAGTGAGGGTCTGAAGGGAGTCCTGCCTTAGCACTTGCCTACCACAGGTGCCCCTGACACAAGTGACATCAAGATGCCCACAGCCCATGGCCCTCCGAGGTCAAACACAACGCTTACAGATAATCAGAGTTGGAAGGGACCTTGTAGGTCATCTAGTCCAACCCCCCTGCCTAAGTGGGAGACCCTATTTCTGACAAGTGGCAGTCCAATCTCTTCTTGAAGGTCTCAAGGGATGGTGCTCCCACAACTTCAGAGGGCAACTTCTGTTCCTTGGGTTGATTGTTCTTCTGGGGAGGACTCAGGCGAGGGTCCTGCGTCTGATATAGAGATGGGGCCAGGGGCATCTGGGAGTTATGTGCTGACTCCGGAGCCGCCAGAATCTGGCGGAGGCAGAGGAACAAGGGGAGCCTGTTCCCAGTACGCACTTGCACAGAGCTGCCAGAAGGCTAGAAGAGTTAAGACAAAAGGGGCGACTCTGGAGTAAGGCTTGGAGATGATAGGCCCTCCCATAAGACATAAAGGAGGGGCAAAGGGACAGGAGCCTTTGCAGGAAGCAACATTTGTTGGCTCTGTTCGGATTACACCTTGAAGCTCTGTGGTGACTTTGTACTTTAGTTGTTTTTTTTACAGTTTATTTGGCACTTTAATTGCTGGCAGCAATTCAAAGGAGATAAAGGTGTGTGCTTATCTCGAGGAACTGTTTGGGACTCGTTAGGGGTTGGAACGAACATAATTCCCAGCGTTGAAATAAAAAAGAGAGTTGTTTTAACTAAGCGTGTGCTTAATTACGGTCTCAGGAAACCTTGGTCAAAACAATGACCAGGTTTCACACTTACAACCATTGTAGCCTCTCCGTGGTCGTGTGATCAAAAGCCAGGCACTTGGCAACTGATTCATATTTATGATGGTTGTATTGTTCCGGGCTCACGTGATCACCTTTTGTGACTTTCCCAGCTGACTTCTAACCAGCAAAATGGACGACGGAAGCCAGATTCGCTTAATGACCGCAGGGTTCGCTTAACAATTGCAGCGATTCGCTTACAATAGGACTGAAAGAAATGACTTAGGTCCGTTTTTCACACTTAACGACCATCGCAGGATTCCCCATGGTCACGAGATCAAAATCCAGCCCTTTGGCAACCGACTCATATTTACAACGGTTTTCAATGTCCCGGGGGGTCACGCGATTTCCCCCTTTTGCCACCCTCTGATGAGCCAAGTCAAGAGAGAAGCCAGATTCACTGAACAATCGCATCACTAACTTAACAGCTGCAGCAACTCACTTAACAACCGTGGCCAGAAAGTTCGTAAAATGGGCCGAAATTCACTTAACGGACATCTCGCTTAAGGACAGAAATGTTGGGGCTTAAAATTGACCTCTACATTGTTCCACTGCTTAAATTTATCTGAAAATGTATCCACTCGCATGTCATATTTTCCCTTTTTTCTGTTTTTTCCCCCAAATCCTTATCCTCTGTAACCGAATCGTTTCTTTTCCAGGATGGCACTCAAGATATTTTCATTGACGGAGTTGTCGCTCGCAACAGAGCCCTCAATGGTGACATCGTAGTGGTGAAGCTACTTCCAAAGGAACAATGGAAGGTCGGTGTTTCTAATCTCCTGCCCGTCCCCATTTTTGTTTCTTGGTGTTAGCTGGCAGGGAAAAACCAAACTTTGCACCAACAACAGCACTAGCAACAGCCCTTATTTAGACTTATATACCACTTTATATACCTTTAGGAAGGAAGGAAGGGCAATGGCCCTTAGACTTATATACCACTTTATATACCTTGAAGGAAGGAAGGAAGGAAGGGCAATAGCCCTTAAACTTATACACTGCTTTATATAACTTTTGGGAGGAAGGTAAGAAGGAAAGGAAGGAAGGAAGGAAGGAAGGAAGGAAGGAAGGAAGGAAGGAAGGGCAGTAGACTTTAGACTTATATACCGCTTTATATACCTTGAAGGAAGGAATGGCAATAGCCCTTAAACTTATACACTGCTTTATATACCTTTTGGGAGGGAGGGAGGAAAGGAAGAAAGGAAGGAAGGGCAATGGCCCTTAAACTTATATACAGCTTTACTGTGCTTTTCAGCCCTCTCTAAGCGGTTTACAGAGTCAGCCTCTTGCCCCCAACAATCTGGGTCCTCATTTTACCCACCTCAGAAGGACGGAAAGCTGAGTCAACCTTGACCGGGTCAGGATTGAACTCCTGACAGTGGGCAGAATTAGCCTGCAATGCTGCATTCTAATCCCTGTGTCACCACAGAAGGGAGGGAGGGAAGGAAGGAAGGCAGGAAGGCAGGAAAGAGGACGGAGGAAGAGGAGTACCACTTAGACGTATATGCCTCCTGCCTCCCAACAATCCGGGTCCTCATTTTACCCACCTCGGAAGGGATGGAAAGCTGAATCCACCTTGAGCCGGTCAGGATCGAACTCCTGGCTGTGGGCAGAATTAGCCTGCAACGTGACCCTCCTGGGCTCCGTTTTCATTGGCAGAGGGTTGCAGGAGGCTGTTGCAGCCAAAAACGGAGCTCAGGAGCCCACAGAAGCAGCCCCAACACGAGTTACGTCGAGCTACCCATGTCCCCCCCTTTCCCACACTCCCTCTGCCCCCCCATCAAATACAACCCTCAATGAAATCCAGTTTGCCCTCGACCTAAATTCCTGAAAGAGCCTTGAGTGCGTTCGCCGTGTGTCCTTCGAAGCTACCCTAAAATAACTCGCTTCCTTTTGAGGCTGGCAACCAAACGTTGTTTGGTAAACGGGAGAGCGACGCTGGGTTTATTTTCCTAAGCAGTAGGATGTGTTGGGGTGATAATTCCACCCTCGGGCAAGTGCCAAAGGAGCCTTCAGAAGTGGATTTGCTTGGCGAGAGAGCGGAATATTAGGCAAGAATTAATTCTGCGTCAAGGTTTACGCCCTCCTTCACAACGTGAAAAGTGACGCGTCGACACGTGTCTTAAATGCAAGAAATAGTTTGCATCCTTGAGCAACCAGATTCTCCCTCACCCTCCAATTTTTTAATCTATTTATTTATTTCAGAAAATTTATATATTGCCGCCTACTCGCCCACGGCGACTCAAAGGCGACTTCCACAAATATAAAAAAGTCATATAAAAAATAATAATACTAATAAAAGCAAATAATAAATAAAATAATACATTAGCAGCCCCCAATAACTGTTGCCAAATTTTCCTTCCAAGTTTTTTTTTCTAAACAGGACGAATTAGGCTAGCTAGAGAACTTCAGATGTTGTTGCTATCAGTCTGACTGGGGGTTGGACTAGAACGGCGGTCGCCAACCGTTTGGCCAAGGCCCACTGGTGGGCCGCAAGAAAGTTTTGGTGATCCGCAGAAAAATCTCACCCCCAGAGCAGCCCCCCACCAAAGCAATTAATCCAGGCTGCTCAGGAACATAAGGCTGTGCCGCCCACATGGCCCGCGGGAACCCTCCCCACCCCTTCACTCCTTACCCCGGCAAACTTGCCTGCTAAGTTGCTATTTTTCCTTTTTCCGACCATCAGCTGTTCTGCCGTGCCGGGAGATTTAGATTAGCTAGGAAGCAGGAAATGGTTGGATTTCTTGCTTTCTGGCTAGTCTTTTAGATCTTCGGCTCTGCTTTTAAACACAGCCGTACCTCCCTTAGGACTGAAGCTTCTATTGTTCAGCGCAGACTCGCGGCAAGCAAATTTTGTGTGACAGACTCAAGTAGCCGATGGCAGATAGATAGATCTCTGAATGAATCTGTGATTCTGTGAGCAACTCAGTAGGCCTGCCTGCTTTGCCTGATTTGGGGTAAAAGTGGCTCTTTTTTTTTTTTTCAAAAAATAAATATTTACATAAATATTTATAATATTTACATATAAGCCATGCCCAGCCAGTCACATGACCACCAAGCCACACTCACAAATTAGGCCACACCCACAGAACCGGCTAGTGGTCCCTGGGATTTAAAAGTATGAGTTTGGTGGTCCCTGAGGTCCAAAAGATTGGTGACCCCTGGACTAGATGACCTACAAGGTCCCTTCCCTCTCTGTTATTCTGTTATCTACATCTTCAGCTCTCAGCGATTATTTTTTTATGCGACAATTGTTTTTCTTCAGCCTCCACAGAGGATTTGAGACGGCTGTTTGCGAAAGAACTTTAGCCTAGAGATGTTTGGGAATCAAAACTGTGGAAAGAATTCAGGTTTACAGTGGCGCCTTGGTACTCAACTGCTCTGATACTCTTATTCGATGCATTTTGATATGAAAATTTTGTCCCGGTGTTTGTTTATAATACTCAGTGCGCAAGCCACAACTTGTTGGTGTCAGCTGCCTTGAAAGGAAAGACTTAGAGGCGGACATGATAGCAAGATTTCAGTATTTGAGGGGCTGCCCCGAAGAAGAAGGGGATCACCTTATTCCCCAAAGCCCCCGAAGGCAGGGCAAGAAATAAATGGATGGAAACTAATCCGGGAGGGAAACAACCTGGAATTAAGAAGAAACTTCCTGACAGGGAGAACAATTAATTGATTGATTAAGTAGGTGCTTCACCACGGAGGTTATTAAGAAGAGACAGTCACTTGTCTGAAATGGTATAGATCTCCTGCTTCAGCAGCGGGTTGGACTAGAACAGGGGTCGCCAACCCGCGGGCCCGGGGACCACTGGTGGTCTGCGAGAACATTTTGGTGGTCTGCAGAGAAGTGTCACCCCTCCCAAAGCAATTAATCCAGGTGTGCAGGAACGTGAGGCTGCGCCGCCCACATGGCCTGCAGAAACCCAAGGCTTGCGTCACTTGCGTTGCGAACCACACGAGGAAGTGAGGGGAGGGGGGAAAGGGGGGAGGGGGGGACTTGCCCCACGCGCCTGGCTTGGCCAACCGGGCTGCTTCTTTCTGCTTCTTTCTTCTTCTGCTTTTGGCTGCACACAAGGAAAGCAGCCAAAGTCTTTCTTTCTCTCCCCCAAACTCTGCCAGAAATGAGCCTTTGGGACCCTGCAAGGCCTTCTGCTCCAAGAGGCTGCGTCGGGTATCTGGTGTGCATGCGCAGGGGGCGTGAGGTGTGGGAGAAGGGGTGAGATTCTACCAGTTCGCACCTATTCAGTAAAACCGGTTGTTAACATTCTAAGCAGTTCGGAGAACCGGTTGTTAGAAGAAATTACTGGGCTAATCCCGTAAGGAAGGCAGGAAGGAAACATTCTGGTGTTGCTTACAGAAACTGCCTCTCCGTTAACCCTTCTTACATTCATGGCAGGACTGGACTTCCTGTCTCAGGAACTTCTCAGGAGTTTTTTTCTCCTCCTTTGTTGGTACTTTGCTTGTGTGGAGTGACCATTCAAAGTTACAATGGCACTGAAAAAAAGCGACTTATGACCATTTTTCACACTTAACGACTGTTGCAGCATCCCCACAGTCACGAGAGGCCAGGCGAGGAGGTGCGCGCCTCGATGTGAGTGATATTGAGTTGGCCACGCCCAGCCAATAACGTGAGCACCAAGCCACTCCCACCACCTAAGCCACACCCACAGAGCCAGTCGTTAAAAAAATTGAATCCCACCCCTGTGTGGGAGACATGCGCACATGTGCAGAGACGCGTGTCGTGTGAGGGGGGGAATCGGGTACGCATTTGCCTTCTGGGTGGTGGTATGCAAGTGAGCGCGAGCGCAATTATCAGCATGGGAGCCAAAAAAAGTTAGCCACCGCAAGGTTTTTTTTTGTCTTCCTAACCAGCTGGATCCTTCCTTTCTGCCAGAGTCCTTGCCTCCAACTTCCTTAAATCTGGAGGCGAGATCAAGGACGTTTTCCTTAAAGGGGAAAATTTAATTTCTCCTGGCTTGAGGGTTTTCCATTTGCGGATAATTCCTTTTGTGCCTCTTCCTGGGATATCTCTCGCCTGCGCGTAGTTCACGAACTTCGAAGTAGGGAATGCGTTTCAGTGTTTTCCTAGTTGTCGTGGTTCCTCTGCTGGCGAGTAAATACGAGTCGTATGTGAAATATTCCTGTTCTCTAGCACGGTTGGGAATTCTGGTTACTCCTGGACAGATCGGGATACACTTTCAAGTGCGTTCTTCTCCGTAGGTTTTCCGTTCATCCCCAGTGCTGAACATAGACCCAGACGTGACTTTTTAAAAAGCCTGTGAAATGGGTTCGGTGTGGGGGTCTGTGGCGCTCTCCTGAGTTTGGTTGTTTTCTGGAAAAAGTTTCATTGCCCCACTAGGTAACATCATCAGTGCTGGAAGGCAGTGGGATTTGTGAAGTGGAGGAGGAGGAGGAGAAGGAGGAGGAGGAGGACAACTGTGGGTGCTCATTGAACTTGGTGGTTTCGTTGTGGACATTTCATTACCCAGCTAGGTAATATCACCAGTGCTAATAGGGAGTGAGGTTTGTAGAGAGGAGGAGGAGGACTGTGGAGTCCTTGGTGGTCTCTGAACTTGGTTGTTTTCTTGTGGACATTTTATTGCCCAACTAGGTAACATCATCAGTGCTGGAAGGGAGTGGGGTTTGAGGGGGGGAGGAGGAGGAGGAGGAGGAGGGGGGGGGGAAACTGTGGATTGCTTTATCATGGACATTACATCACCCAGCTAGGAAATATTATCAGTGCTGGAAGGGAGTGGGGTTTGCTCTCTGTTTATATAAATGTGGTTTTTTTTCCTGTCATTGTTAGTGAGAATTGACTTGGTGGTTCCTCAATGAGGCTGTTTACTCTTAGCTTGCCACCAGAAGTTGTGGAAGCTCCATCACTGGAGGTTTTTTTAAAAAAGAGACTGAACAACCACTTGTCTGAAATGCTACAGGGTCTCCTCCTTGAGCAGGGGTTGGACTAGAGGACCTCCGAGGTCCCTTCCAACTCTCAGTCACGCAGTTGTGAAGCACACCTGTCCTTTCCCGTCGACTTTGCTGGTCCGAAGGTTGCAAAAGGAGTTCGCCTGACCCTCCACCCCACCCCCGGGGACACTGCGACTGTCATAAAGGCGAGTCGGTTACCAGGCGGCCGAATTGGGATCACGGGATGCCGCAATGGTCGTAAGCGAGAAAACCCGGTTATCGGTACATTTTTTTGACCCTCCAGGGTCATCGTGACTTCGAACCGTCCTTGAAGGAATGGTGATAAGTGGAGGACTAGCTGTCGTTGGGGGCCTCGAGGTTCTTGAGGTTCAGCCAGTCTCTTAGGCTTTGCACTGGGCCGATCCTGGAGATTTCCACCCAGGGCCTTCCTTGCTTGGAAGCCTCCTTCACATTGTACCTCCACGTCAACAATCCAGCTCAAAAGTCTCCAAACATGGCCACTTTTAAGACGTGTGGACTTCAACTCCCAGAATTCCCCGGGAGTGGTTGCCGAGGAAGGGATTCCAAGAGGGTAAGCTCGGCTGGCTGGAGAATTCTGGGAGTTGAAGTCCACACGTCTTCAAGTTGACAAGTTTTGGGGACCCCTGGGACTCCCGCTGCTCCCTCCTCCGTCATTTCAGCCGGGATCGCTTTAGAAGAAGCGACACCAGTACAGGGGGGGGTCGGTCCTCGACTTAACGACCACCTTCGGCGTCCCCCAAAGTGTCTGCTTTCCCGTTCTCGACAAGGGGCCACTGCAAAGGCCTTGTTCCCTTGGGTTAGCCCCAGCATTGAGCCCAGGCGAAGTGAGGGGATGATGGATGGGGTGTGTCTCTTGCAAACGAAGGGGAAGGCGTGGCCAGATCCTCTCTCCTCTGCGTGCTCCAAGGGAAAGTTTGCAGTCGGTATTTTGAATTGGGATATTGTGGGCCATAACACAATTCCTTCCTTCCTTCCTTCCTTCCTTCCTTCCTTCCTTCCTTCCTTCCTTCCTTCCTTCTCTTCCTTCCTTCCTTCCTTCCTTCCTCCCTCCCTCCCTCCCTCCCTCCCTCCCTCCCAAAAGATATATAAAGCAATGTATAAGTTTCAGGGCTATTGCCCTTCCTTCCTTCAAGGTATATAAAGCGGTATATAAGTCTAAGGGCCATTGCCCTTCCTTCCTTTGTTCCTTCCTTCCTTCCTTCTTTCCTTCCTTCCTTCCTTCCTTCCTTCCTTCCTTCCTTCCTTCCTTCCTTCCTTCCTTCCTTCCTCTTTCCCTTCCTTCCTTCCTTTCTCCCTCTCTCGTTCTCTTTCTTTAATTCTTTCTCCTCCCTCCCTCCCACTTTCCATTTCCCCCTCTCTTCTTTCTCTTTCTTTCTTTCTTTCTTTCTTTCTTTCTTTCTTTCTTTC
>NW_020769459.1:226942-238829 GCF_900518735.1 Pseudonaja textilis
CCTTCCTTCCTTCCTTCCTCCCTTCCTTCCTTCCTCCCTCCCTTCCTTCCTTCCTTCCTTCCTTCCTTCCTTCCTTCCTCTTTCCCTTTCCTCCCCTTTCTTTCTCTCTCTCTCATTCTCTTTCTTTAATTCTTTCTCCTCCCTCCCTCCCACTTTCCATTTCCCCCTCTCTTCTTTCTCTTTCTTTCTTTCTTTCTTTCTTTCTTTCTTTCTTTCTTTCTTTCTTTCTTTCTTTCTTTCTTTCTTTCTTTCTTTCTCTTTCTTTCTTTCTTTCTTTCTTTCTCTTTTTCCTTCCCTCCCTCCCTCCCTCCCTCCCTCCTCTTTCCCTTTCCTTCTTTCTTCCTCTTCTCTCTCTCTCTTCTCTCTCTCTCTCTCTTCCCTCCCTCCCTCCCTCCCTTCTTACTTACTGTACTTACAATGAAGTCCCTAGAATATTTTCTAAGGGTTATTTTCACGGAACCTAAAGGAACTATGAACGTGAACTGAATCCACTCCCTGAAACGGGTTCTTTCAGTCACGGTTACTGTTTACACCTTGAGGCCAGCCGCAATATGGCGGCTAGAGGAGTCTTCCCTATTGAAAGACGAAGGGACCAGAACGCAACCTTCGCCCCGTATGTAACTTGCTGTGTTGCTTATCATTTTCCCCATGGCCCACACAGAACGCAGCCCTGCCCTTGCAAACCGCCACGTTCGTGGCAAGAGGTGTCAAAATGACATCGGATCAGGTGATCCGACAAGGGCACGAAGGTTGGTAGAACCTGATGGAAAACAAAGGTCCTTTGCCAACGTCTGAGGTCATTTTTTTTCCAGGGTTGTGTCTCATCGGCCACTGAGATACGGGGAGACCCAACCTGGGCGCGGCGCCGGTTATAACCGAAATCAAGGAAAGGCATATTCCGTAGAATCTGACCTTGTTGAATTGAGGTCGTTCTTCTTTTGAAGCAACTTCCTCAGAAGTTCCTCCCCGTGGGCAAAGTTTTACTATCTGCACAGTAACCCTTGCAGAAACATTTCTAATTTCAGATTCTTCCCCCTTTAGCCTCGAAGTGGCCTTGATTGGCTAATAATGAACTTTTCAGCCCAGTTAGGTTATGTAATTTTGGAATTGGCTTTAGCTACTCCTGCTGCCGATGGGGCTGGTTTATTTAACAACAGACAAACAAAAAAAATAAATAGGAAACTTACAATCCAGTTGAAAGAAAAAAAATGTGTATATTTGCAGAGAAAAGGAACAGGGGACTTCCAGGTATATCTAAACCTGGGAATTTATTTCACACTTCAAATTAACTTGAAGTCCACTTCCGATTAACTCATGTTTCATGAACTGAAGCTAGGTGGAAAAAGAAAGCTCGGTTTGTTTAGGACAGTGTTTCTCAATGTTTAACAACTTTAAAGATGTGTGGACTTCAATTCTGGCTGGGGAATTCTGGGAGTTGAAATCCACACATCTTAAAGTCACCAAGGTGGAAAAAAACACCAACTTAGGGAATCAAAAGTTTTGCTGAGTTATTTCAGTTTTTACAGAACAATTTTGTTGTCGCGGATGTCGTTTTGATGATGCAATTCTATTTTTTTTAAACTTTTTTTTATTTTTACACTCGGCAAGCCAATTCTGTAAACCACCCAGAGTTGTAACAGATTGAGGCAATTACGAAATCCAATAAATCATCGCGGTGTGTATTTGGCAATGCTGCTATTGTATTGTTTTGACACTCTTCTGTTTCTTGTTGTATGTACAGTGTACATGTCCCTCGCCAGAGAATTGGGATAGATGACTGGATTAAAATATAAATCCCCTCCCTCGTACTTAGTAGTTCTATGTGAAGTTTTAGCCACCTTTTAATTGAAAAACCTGTGTTAATTTACCCCAAGTCTTGTTGGAATTGTATTGAAAGATTTGAATCCTTTGCCTAAATCCTAAGGCTTTTTCAAAAGTCATCTAAAAATCATAATTAAAATAATTTTTATCTGTGATGGAGGTGGTGGTGAATTCAGATAGAAACTCCAGATATTAAACGCACCATAAAATGGAACTATATTTAAACCAACCTTCACACCCAGTCCTACAGATAAAATATCTTTCCAGTATTTGCAGCCAGATTAGAATATAAACAGTGATGTAGATAAAAACATATACTAGCTCGATCCCCGTGTTTCGCTACGAAACTATTTGGTCGGGCTTAGTTTGGGGGGAGGAAAATAAGGGGGGAAAAATTCTGCCTCTGCCTACCAGCATCCATTGGCTAGCATCCTGTCATTGTGTGAGAGAGTTGAGGGCTGTTTGGAAACTGAAGCAGTATTTGCTGTGTGAGCAAGAAGGAGACAGCAAGGAACCTGGGCGTGGCTTAGCTCAACTGCTTGGTACTCTGTGACTGAAACTCCTCTGCTTGTGTTTTGCATTTGGAACAGATTTCTTTTCAGGTGGGGAGGGAGAGTAGAACTCCTTAGCATCAGAGCGTGTTAATAATAATAATATAGGAAATACTAATGCTCTGATGATCATTTCGAAAAATCCTTTCTTCATGAGCCCCTAGAAGCCAAGAGGAACATACGGGCCAAATTTCAAATTTGTAGGCTTGATGGTTCTGGAGATTTTGTGATGATGCGTGAGGGGTATTTCGCTTTTATATAGAAAGATATATACCGTATATTAAAAAGTCACCGCTGTGTCCAGAAATCAGACAGACTGAAGCCTTCCTAAGCTTGGTCCTACAAAGTTACAGTCACGATTTTGGCAGAATGACTTCTGAAGAATAAATTCTGCTTTCTTTCTTTCTTTCTTTTGGCCTCTGAAAGACACGGTGGGAGAATTGCTTACCAATTTCACCCGTCAGGAAACCCTGCATCCTACCAGTTCAACCCATCAGATTTTAGACACAGGAGTAAGTCAATCCGAAATAAAGGTGGGGGGGGGAAACGTTTTTCATTTTCTTTCCATATTTTTTGCTGCATGCCAGCAAGCGAAAATCTTTTTGTGTCCGTTTTCCGGTCCTCCGAAGGAAGATAAGTGCCTGTTTCGTTTGGCCGCTGTGATCACAGGAAGAGCTGCGGGAATGTTGGGCGTACCCTCAACTGATAAAAGGAGGACCTTGAGTATTGAGTTGAAGTCAGAAAGACTCTGGAGACAGGACCTTGGAGAGCTCCCTGAATGGACAGATGTTTCTGTGGATTTCCCGGTTGTCTACCTGTGGGAGAACCCCTCCAGGGTTTGCAAGGCCTCTCTTCTGCTAGAACAGGGGTCCCCAAACTTGGCCGCTTTTAAGACTTTGTGGACTTCAACTCCCAGAATTCCTAAGCCAGCAGTGCTTACTCTCTTGCGATCCCTTCCTTTGCAATCTCTCTCCACTTTAGGAGAGTTAAGAGAAAAAAGAAACAGACAAGGCTGGCTGGGGAATTCTGGGAGTTGAAGTCCATAAGTCTTAAAGTGGCCAAGTTTGGAGACCTCTGCCTTAACCGTTAGATTAAAGACTTTGTGGACTTCAACTCCCAGAATTCTCCCCAGCCAGCAGTGCTTACTCTCTTGCGATCCCTTCCTCTGCAATCTCTCTCCACTTTAGGAGGTTAAGAGAAAAAGAAACAGACACGGCTGGCTGGGGAATTCTGGGAGTTGAAGTCCACAAGTCTTAAAGTGGCCAAGTTTGAAGCCCCTTGTGCTAGAATCTATGGAGATTCTCGGTCATCCAGGTCACAGTTGTCCCCAAAGTGCTTTTTTTTTTCCCAAGAGGCAACTGGACTTTCTGGTGTTTTTTTTTTTCCCCCTTTTGAAGACATTTCGCTTCTCATCCAAGGAGCTTCTTCAACTCAAGATACGAGCAGGGATGGGATCCGACCGGTATAACTACCAATTCTGTGGCTCTGCATCACGCGTGCATGGGCGCGACTCCCGCGAGTGCAATTTACGACCTGCTGAGCTACCCAGATGGCTGAGCAGCGCTGAGTGCAAGTGCGCAGCGGTCAGAAAAGTCCTTTTTTTTCTGGCTTTTTCAACTGGAGCTGTGACACCCAAAGCATCTGCGGTGGAAAAAGAAGGAAATAAAGGTCAGGTAAGAGCCCAGGTGGACAGGTGGGCCAAAACATCAGCAGACATAGAACCGGTTCTATGTCTGCTGCTCTTCAGAACTACCGGTTCTACAGAGGTGGACAGAACTGGTAGAATCCCACCCCTGGGTACAAGATATTAGAGCCGAAGAAGCTTCTTGGATGAGAAGTGAAACGTCTTCAAAGAATGTCATGCCCCTGGTGGAGACTGATTCTGAGGGAGAGGAGGAACATCCGACAGGGAGTGGAAGGGTGGCTCCGGAGGTTGTGGAGGAGGCTGGGGAAGGGCAGAGGCCGGCTTGGCAGTCAGAGGAGGACCCAGGCCCATCCCCTCTCCATCCTAGGGCACGCAGGGAGGAGAGGATAAGGGAGAGACGTGGTCTACTCGGGAGGAGAGGGCCTTGATCCTCTTCATGGGCTGCAGCTGTGACAACTGGATAAGAGGACGGACATGCGTACTGGCGAGTGCTGGAAACAAAGCATGGAAATATTCGGTGCTGCTGAGCTTAATATAGAGGAGTGGTGGCAACCTTTTGGTTGTGGTGTACCGAAAGCGCGTGCGTGCATGCCAGCACTCCCGATGCAATGCACCCTGGCCCGCTGTGCATGTGCACGCAACACCCCTGCACTGCCCCTTTACCTGCAGTGCACATGTGTGCACCTCCCAGCTGATTTCCGGCCCGTTTGAGGCCGTTTTCGCCCTCCCGGAGGTTTGAGGGAAGCCTCCGCAGCCTCGGGAGGCTGAAAATGGGCCCATTTTGGCACTTCCGGGTATTTCCAGAAGGCCCGTTTTTCAGCCTCCTGAGGCTGCAGAGGCTTCCCTCAAGCTTCCGGGAGGGCGAAAATGGCCTCAAACCGGCGGAAAATCATCTGGGAGGTGCATGCATGCGCAGTGTAAGTAAGTTTGGCTGCGGCTCACGTGCCCTCACAAATGGCTCTGTGTGCCACTTGTGGCACGCGTGCCATAGATTCGCCCTCAAGGATGTAGAGCTATACTTAGGCTACTTCCAGTTTCAGTTTCCAAACAGCCCTCATTGGCTGACTTAGTTGCTATGCTCTATTCCAGTTCATGAATTTACTCTGACAGTTGTTCAGTGAATCAAACTCACCCCCATTGACTTGGCTTGTTGTAAACCAATTACGGAGGTCCCAAATGGTGATCACGTGACACACACACACACACACACACACACACACACGGGGACACCGCAGCCGTCATAAATATGAGTCAGTAGCAGAGGTGGTATTCGGCAGGTTCTGACCAGTTCTGGAGAACCGGGAGCGGAAATCTTGAGTAGTTCGGAGAACCGGCCAATCCCACCTCTGACTGGCCCCGCCCCCATCTATTTTCCGCCTCCCATTGAGTCCCAGCTGATCGGCTGGGTCTCCTTTGGTTGCCCTGCACAGGAGAACGGAGCTGGAAAGCAGGCTAGTGGGGTGGGGAGGGAATGGGGATTTTGCAGTATCCTTCCCCTGCCACGCCCACCAAGCCACAGTACGCCCACCAAGCCATGCCCACAGAACCGATAGTAAAAAAAAAAAAGTGAATCCCACCACTGGTCAGTAGCTAAGCCCCAAATTTTGATCACGTGACCAGGGCAGTGCTTTCTCAAGTGCGAAAGACGGACCCAAGTCCCTTTTTTTCAGTGCTGTTGTAACTTCAAGCAGTCACTAAACCCATATGCCAACTCATAAAACATTCCTAGGCCTGTTTTAGTAGTTGCTATAAAAAGGAACGGGGGGTGGGAAGGAGGAAGGAAACCTGGAAAATCGTTTGAAAGCGGAAGTCCATTCCAACTCTTTATCTTTCAAAGATTGTAACTAAAATACCAGAGCTTTTGCTTGTGAATGTATTTCATTGGAGAACGTGATGGATGACACCCAGCCTGTGAAGGTGCTCAGTTGGGGAATCTGATTTATGACACACCCGGGGGGGTGGAGAGGGGGGAAACAGGGTCACAGGGGACTGTGAATGACGTAGGCCAGAGTTGGCTTCAAACAGGGCAGTGCAGGTATGTCGCCTCTAATGAATCTCGGAGATGTTTCATTCCCCACTCCCTTCTTGCACTGATGGTGTTACCTAGTGTGGTCATGAAATGTCTGCAAGAAAGTAACTAAGCTGAAAGAGCAGCAAGGACCCCACACTCCTCCTCCTCTCCTCCTCCTCCTTCCTCTTCTCCTTCTCTTCCTCCTCCACCCTATACATCCCACTTCCTTCCAGCACTGATGACATTACCTAGTTGCGTCCTGAAACATCTGCAAGAAAGCTACCGAGCTCCAAGAGCAGCAAGGACCCCACATTCCTCCTCCTCCTCCTCCTCCATCCTATACATCAGGGGTCCCCAACCATCGGTCCCTGGACCGGTACCAGTCTGTGGAACAATTTCTACCGGGCCGCCGGTTTGCTGGGCGCCGCCATCTTGTTTTGATGAAAAAGTGCTTCCGGTGAGCTTTTCCGGGTAGAAAGCGGCGTTTGGGTGCTGAAAGAATCCTCGCGCCTTAGTTTCATGTGGGGGGGCGGCTTCGAACAAAACTAAGGCGCGAGGATTCTTTCAGCATGCATGGCAAGGCGAGCCGAGCGACCGTCCCGAAGCCGTCCCGAAGCCCATCGACACAGGTACAAAGGAGGAGTTGAAGGTGGCGGGGAGAAGCGGGGGACGGCTGGCTGGCCGGTCGCTCGGCTCGCCTTGCCATGCGTGCTGATGCCGGTACCGGGCCGCGGATGATTTTGTGATGCCGGTACCGGGCCGCGGCACAAAAATAGTTGGGGGCTACTGCTATATATCATCAGACGGAATGCTAGATATTCCTTGGCCTGTTTTAGTAGTTGCCATTAAAAAGGGTGGGCAAAGGAAATCTGCAGCTGTTTGGAAGCGGAAGTCCATTCCAACTCTTTATCTTTAAAAGATTGTAACTAAACTACCGGAGCTCTTGTCCGTGAATGTATTTAATTAGAGAACGTGATGGATGACACCCAGCCTGTGAAGGTGCTCGATTGGAGAATCTGATTTATGACACACCCAGGGAGGGAGGAAGAGGGGGAAACAGGATCACAGAGGACTGTGAATGACGTAGGCCAGAGTTGGCTTCATACAGGGCAGCGCCAGTATATGTCGCCTCTAATAAATCCTTTGAAGTTGTTTGAAGTTTGGCTCGAGAATCGTGATTTAACTTAGAGTGATTGCTGGAATCCTGACACCATAGTTGTAACCCGAGGCCTACCTGTATTTTTAAACGGGCAGCCCTAAGAGTGTAATTCATTCGGGCTCCTCTGTGAATTACCAAGGCTACCACGCCGGCCATGTGTGCCAGTCCAACGTTTGCAATCCCTCCGAGCGTTGGAAGCAGCTCCCCTAGAAGCGGAAGCTGTATCACCTGTGGCCCTCCTCACAGGTGTTAGCTCAGGTGTCTCGTTCCCAAAACAAAACAAACAAACAAAAAACCCCACAAAGGAGGCTTGGCAGCTCCCCGATAACCTCTGGTTTGTTTCCAAGTGTCCCGGGGTTGTTGGTTTCCCCCCCACCCCCTGTTGTGTTTCTTTCCATCAGCCGGGACTGATCCCAGTAGAGGCCAGTTGTGTGTCGCCAACTCCATTTGTTGTAGATCTTCTGATTTGCAGCTACACCTTCCCGGAATCAGCTGCTAAAAAAAACCAACAACACCAAGAAACCCTCCGCAGTCTCGTCCCGTGTCAGAAATGGTGCGAAGGGGAAATTTAGGACGGAATAGAATGAACCGGAACGGACCTTGGAGGTCCTCTAGTCCAGCCCTCTGCTTATGCAGGAGACCCTACACCAATTCAGACAAGCAACTCTCTACTCTTCTTAAAAACCCTCCAGTGATGGAGCCACCCACGATTTTTTTGTGGCAAGCAGTTCCACTGGTTAATTTATCCCCGCTGTTAGGAAATTCCTCCTTAATCCCAGGTTGCTTCTCTCCTTGGTGAGTTTCCATCTGTTGCTTCTTGTCCCGCCTTCGGGGGCTTTGCAAAATAAGTTGACCCTCTTCTTTACGGCAGCTCCTTTGATACTGGAATCCTGCTCTCGTGTCACCCCACGTTCTTCTTTCGTTTAGACCTTAGGTTGTTGATTTAAAGAGTTGAAACGTTTTTAATAAAATAGAGATGTATTGAGCCCTAGCCCGATTCCAGACACTGTTAGTGGCAGAGATATTTCTGACCAGCAAATCATTCTGTGACTTCGGAAGAACAGTGGCAGCGATTGGGTTTGTCTAGTCTAGTGAAAAGAAGGACCAGGGGTGACAGGATAGCAGTGTCCTAATATTTGTGAGGCTGCCACAAAGTGTGTGTGGGGGGGAAGGTTTAAGAATACAGAATAACAGAGTTGGAAGGGAGCTTGGAGGTCATCTAGTCCAACCCCCCGCCCAAGCGGGAGACCCTACACTAGTTCAGACAGATGGCAGTCCAATCTCTTCTTGAAAGTCTCAAGTGATGGCGCTCCCACAACCTCCGAGGGCAACTTCTCTTCCATGGGTTGATTGTTCTGCCTGTCAGAAAGTTTCTTCTTATTTCCAAGTTGAATTTCTCCTTGTTCAGTTTCCATCCATTATTCCTTGTCTGGCCTTCAGGTGCTTTGGAGAATAGCTTGACCCCTTCCTCCTCCTCTCTGTGGCAGCCACTCAAATATTGGAAGATGCTCTCCTGTCTCCCCTGGTCCTTCTCTTCCCTAGACTAGCCAGGCCTGGTTCCTGCAACCGTTCTTCGTATGTTTTAGCCTCCAGTCCCCTCATCCTCCTGGTTGCTCTTCTCTGCACTTTTTCTAGAGTCTCAAACATCTTTTTTATAGTGTGATGACCAAAACTGGCTGCGGTACTCTAGGTGTGGTCTTACTAAGGCTTTACAGAGGGGTATTAGCACCTCCCTTGATTTTGATTATATCCCTCTGTTAATACAACTTAGGACTGCCTAAGGTGTGGTCTCACTAAGGCTTTATAGAGTGATATTAACACTTCACTTGATCTTAATACTATCCCTCTGTTAATGCAATTTAGGATTGCATTGGCTTTTTGGGCTGCCACCGCACACTGCTAGCTCATATTTAATTGTTTATAGGACTCCAACAATAGAATATTGCAAGAATGACGACCATTTTTCAAACTTAGGACAGTTGTGCCACCCCCACGATCATGTGATCAAAATTCAGACGCTGGCTAACTGACTCACGGTTGCGGTGTCCCCCCCGACTCACGTAATCCCTTTTTGTGATTTTCTGACAAGCAAAGTCAATGGAGAAGTTAACCACCATGTTACTAGCTTAACAACTGTGTCCAAACAGGTGTTGTGGTTAGCCGGCAGCAGTGAGGAGGAATTTCCCGAGGAGCCTGTGCTGAGTACGAGTGAGCGTAGGGTGATTCATAGAAGAGCAACACAGGCGACTCGGGAGTAAGAATGCTAATTAATGGCCCCTCCCTCCAGGGAATATAAGCCTGGTTTCAAAGGGTTTTTGCTCTGTTGAAGGCAAAAAACGCTCTAAGATTGTGTGTGGAGACTCTAGCTTATCGGAAGAATTCTGTCAAGGCTTTTCTGGTTGGACTAATGGGCTGCAAGCCGTCTTTTATCTACGAAGAAGTTATTTGTAGATTAAAGCTGTGAAAGTTTGAGTTACTGAGTTTGTCTGTGTTTTGCTCTCTGGGAACCCGGTTGGGTCAGAACAACAGGTTGTAAAATGGGACCAAAACTCCCTTAACAAATGTCTCACTTAGCAGCAGAAAGTTTGGGCTCCATTGTGGTCACAAGTCAAGGACTACCTGTATTATATTAATTGAAATATTATATTCCCTCTTTTGAATGTAAAATGTTCTGGACTGGGAGAATACATGCATCTGACACTAGCAAAGCAGTGCTGGAAATAGTCGTCATCAATCTCGGTCCTTAACGATGCTGATATTGGGGACTTAATTTTATTTATTTTTTAATGCCTGCACCTGATTTGGCTCACCAGATGTAGAATCCTTGTGTGATGACCCGGGGCGCGGCACAAAAATAACAAAGTCACCAAAGTAGATAAATTCCCTTTAATGCCTCCAACTTGACCCCCGCAATGTCCGGATCAAATTCTTTCGAAAACAGTCTACAAAGGAAAGAAATGCCGTCCGAACCCAAAGTAAAGATAATTAAAAAAAAAAAAAAACCAACACAAACCACGTTGAAGTAATTAACGCGGCAGACTAGGATGATAAATTGCAGACTTCCACAAGATAACGCAGCATGAACAGTTGGGAGGACGCCAAAACTCAACTAAGCCTCGACAAAGATAATGCGTGCTTTGTTTGCCATGCGCAGTTTGTCCTTTTAAACAGTCTTCCCAGCTGTAGCCCATGAAGGGGATCAGGGCCCTTTCCTCTCCGGTAAGCCATGTTGCTCCCTTCTCCATTCCTCCCTGCGTGCCCTAGGATAAATAGGAGATGGCCTTGGGTTTTTCTCTGAATGCCAAGGCCGGACTGTGCCCTTTCCCCATTTCCTCCACAGCCACCGGAGCCACACTCCCACTCCCTGTCAAGCTGCTCGATCTTCCCCTCAGAATCGGACTCCAACAAGGGCACGACGCCTTGTTTTCCCAAATAGACATTTGGGCTTGCCTCTGTGTCTCTTCCTTTGTGATCCTTGTTAGAGCCTCGACAAGGAGATTGTTATGAAAAACCCAGTTCTGGCCTTTCCAGAACAAATATTCTTCTACAGTGAGTGATATCTTAAGCCCCTTGTTCTCCTCTCCTCCTTTTTTTTTGTCGTTTTATAAACAAGCCAGGTAGGGTCGGGCTTCCTCAAGTGTCATTTCCCTGAATTTTCAACGGGAAGGGATTCAGGTGTCTCTTTTCTAAGTTTGAACCGTTCTGTAAATATTAGCGTAGCTGCAAATCCTCTCAGAAGCCAAACGAATAAAATTGACACAAATCACAGCTGCAATATCCGGTTAATTATGTATACAGTTCGAAAAGGGGATTAAAAGGATTTGCTTTTCCCTTGGAAAAATAAGAGAACTCTCAACGGCGAGCGGGTGGGGTAGAATCAGATAAAAGGTAGTCCTCGACTTCCGACTACAGCGGAGCCCCCCTCCACCAAAGTTTCCGTTCTTCAGCACGACGGTTGTTAAGCGAGCTTTTGCATTTCACGGCTTAAGTTAGTCACGCGGTTGCGAAGTGAACCTCGGCTTTGACTTTGCTCGTCCGAAGTTCGCAAACGGGTGTTGCTGAGAAACTGCAACCGTCATAAGTATGAGTCAGTGGCCAAGCACCCAAATTTTGATCGCACAACCCTGGGGATGCTACCAGTGGTCAGAAGTGTGAAAAATGGTCTTTTTTTTCCCCCCAGTGATGTGGTAACTTTGAACAGTCATTAAACAAATGGTTGTAAGTCAAGAACTAACCTGTAAAGTGTTTATTTCACTATCCCACAGTCCCAAGATTTTAAAGCAGTTTTCCCTTTCTGGCACGATTGAATTCTTAGCCTCTTCGGTATCTTTGATGCTGTTTTCCCCATGTCTGTCTTGTGTTCTGTAATATCCTTTTTGGGGCATCAAATCCTCACAGGTGCTAACTTTTCTCTCAGGTGAGGCAGGAAACATTTCTTGCACCAACACCTTACGTGACAGGTGCTTAGAGGACCGAAACCTGTCGAAGGGGGTCCGTAGAGATTCTCCATCCTCCAGGTCATGGTTGTCCTGAAGGTGCTTTCTCCTGGGGCCAACTGGATTTCCGTATTTTTTTTCTTCTGAAGATGTTTTGCTTCTCCTTGGAGAAGCTTCCTCAGCTCGGACAGGATTTCCTTCCATTCCCCACTATCAGAGCTGAAGAAGCTTCTTGGAGGAGAAGCGAAACGTCTTCAAAAGAAA
>NW_020769459.1:253528-264664 GCF_900518735.1 Pseudonaja textilis
CTTCCCGAACAAGAAAACTTCCAACAGCTGAATGGAAGGAACGAAAGAACCAAGGCCCCTAAACCTCTCTTCATTCCTTGTGGTGAACATCCAGGCTCTCAGGTTTTGTTCCCAACCGGCAGAGGTCCAAGTTCACCATTTCTCCGCCCCAATGCCACATTTCCCTTTTCTTGCTCTCCAGGTAAACAAACCGGACGCTTGCGAGCAAGAAACGGAAGCTTCTGTAAGCTCAGAGGATCCTTCACCTTCACCAGGCGCTTCGGTCGTCCCCAATCCGGGCCAAGGGGGTGCCAGCGGCCCCTGTGCCCCGACGGAGGCTCAGTGGAATGAGAGAAGCCAACCGGAGCACGCAAGCGATCTGAAGCATCAGCTGTCCTTGGGGGCTGGTGTTAAAGGTGAGGATCTCGGGTTTCGCACCTGGCACCTGGTTTTTTTTTTTTTTCATTCTTCCCCCCTTTGCTCCTTTTAGAATTCCATCTAGTTCCTTTACTTTATTGTCATTGCAGCTCGTGCGACAAAATGAAATGCCATCTTCGGTGTGCGTGACAACTATAAAAAAATAAATAAAACATGCTCACACATCCTTCACATTCTATACACATTTAATTGATAAACTCCCAACATCACACCAACACTGCACTAGATAGCAGAATTCAATAGAGTTCCTGCCCTGGAATAGAAGCTGTTTTTCAGCCTATTTGTCCTGGTTTTTATTATTATCCTGTACCGCCTGCCAGGTGGTAATAGTTCTAAAAAAAAGGCTTCCCAGGATGAGGTGGATCTTGGAGGATGTTTTGAACTTTTCTTAAGGCAGCGGGAGCTATAAAGCTCTTCCAAAGAGGGGAGAGGGCAACCCATGATCCTCTCGGCAATGACGTTAACCCTCTGGAGCGCTGTCCTATCTGCCCCTGTGCAATTGGCAAACCAGGCGCGGTAAGTTAAAATACTCTATGGTGCAGTGGTAGGTCTCCAGCAGTTTTTCATTCAGTTGTTGTTTCCTGAGAAGCCTCAGGTACTATGTTTCCCTGAAAATAAGACCCTGTCTTATGTATTTTTGCCTCAAAAAAAAAAGCACCAGGTCTTATTTTCGGGGGATGTCATCCACTGACTAACCTCACTTGCGTGCGTCACCCACGGCCTCCTTTTCGCTGTCAGAGGCCTTCAGGAACTTCTTCTTCTGTGGCCGGCAAGGCTTTTCTGAAGGCCTCTGCAGCCAATAATAGAGGCCTTCAGGACAGCCTTTCCAGCCTTGCTGGCTGCAGAAGAAATGGACCGGCAAGGCAGGGTGTGCGATCCCTGGCTACAACGGTCCAAAGTTAAGCAATAGAGCAGCTCCAACCCCGTCATCCTCACCCTAGCTTAATTTTTACCCGTCCACTCTGGAGTTGGCAGGATCTTAATTAGGGCTTATATTGGGCACACCTGTAAAAATCAAGCTAGGACTTATTTTCAGGGTAGGTTGTATTTTTGGGGGGGAACAAGGTAGTACAACCGCCGCTGGGACGTTTTGATCAGTGCTGCAATGTGAGCGCCCCAAGGTCATATCCTCTATTAGGGTAACTACTAGAAACTTAAAACTGGCCGTTTGCTCCACTCGGTTTCTATCGCTAAGCAAGGGCTGGAGGTCCGATCGATTCCTTCTGTCGTCCACTATAGTCTATCCAAGAGGCACGAGTGCCTTTACTTTCCCGGCCGCTGTCCTGCTCGGAAACTTTGCAGATCAAACGGCGATCTGTTTTCCAGGATTTCAATCGCGTCAACCTGTAAGCCCGTATTTCTCAACTTTGGCATGTGGAAGCCTCCATGTTGCAATCTCCAGGCTGCAGGTTTTCTGGACAAGGTGACCTCAGTTTTTTTTGTTTTTTTTTTCCCAATTGGGAAATCATTTTACATTTCCAGGTAGGAGGAGGGTGTGTTTCAAAATTCTTACGCTTCCCAGCTCTGGGAAGTGTCGATTCATTTTTTATTTTATTTTTTGGAAGCGTCTTTTGAAAGTCTTCAGCCTCAGGGTAGCGACAGGAAATCCGTCTTTATCACTACATCTGGGAACCAGAATCACCGATGAACCGTCTTTGTCTTGAAATAAAGTTTTGGAGCTGGATTTTAGGTAAAAGAAAAGAAAACGAACGCCAGTGAATATTCCTTAAAAACAGAATAACAGAGTTGTAAGGGACCTGGGAGGTCTTCTAGTCTAACCCCCTCCCTGCTCAGGCAGGAATCCTATACAAATGGCTGCCCAATCTCTTCTTAAAAGCCTCCAGTGATGAAGTGCCCACAACTTCTGGTGGCTAGGAGTTCCACTGGTTAATTATTCTCACAAGCAGGAAATTTCTCTTTATTTTTTAAGGGATTCCATCCCAGCAGTGGAATCCTACCTGTTCTTAGCGGTTCGGTGATCGTGCACACACCTATCGCGCACACGCAGCTTTCCACACACGCAGCTGAGGCCTGCCGCGCCAATCGGCTGGGAGGATAAAGAAGAGAAAAGCGCAAGGGGCAGGTTGGAGGGCCAATTTTGCATTTTTCTCCTCTTTCTCCTCTCAGCCGATTGAGTCTTTTTTTCCCGCTCCTCTCAGCTATATCGTAGGAGGTTTTATTTACTACCGGATCAGCCGAACCGGTCTGAACCGATAGCATATCACCCTGGTTGCTATCCTTGATTCATTTCCATCCGTTGCTTCTTGTCCTGCCTTCTGGTCCCGTGGAGAATAGGTTGACCCCCCCCCCTCTTCTTTGGGGCAGCCCCTTAGGTCAGGATTCGCCAACCTTTTGGACCTCAGGGACCACCAAACTCATAATTTTAAATCCCACAGATCCCTAAATATGAATTTTGACTGACGGTGGCTTGCTGACCTCGGTGGGAAAGTCAGTCACATGTTCCAGAGCTGCAGGAGTCACAGAACTGGACTTTTGGACATCGCGGAGCAGCTGCTCCTCCACCCGGGTGCACCGGCCTGCCATGGACTGGAGGAGCTTCTCTGGGATGACCAAAGCGCCAGTCCTGTGACTCCTGCAGCTCTGGAATACGGGACCGACTTTCCTACCAACGTCCGCAAGCCACCCTGGGGCGGATTTCCCTCCCTTATAATTGGTCTCACCTTCTAGTTCCAGCTCGCGTGGCTCTACTCAAGGTAAGGTCTGTGCTCGGCCGAAAGGTGGGAGCCAGCGGGCGGGTGGGCCATGTGGGTGGCGCAGCCTTGTGTTCCCACACAGCCTGGATTAATCGCTTTTTTGGGGTGAGGGGAAACATTTCTTTGAGGACCACCAAAACTTTCTTGCGGGCCACCAGTGGTTTCCGGCCTACCGATTGGCGATATTGCAAGCCTGCTATCACGTCACCCGTAACATATAGGTTACACAACCTCCTACTCTAGGCCTTGACTGATCATGGAAGGAGAAGTAGCTAACAAATCTTGGGAGCGGTTTTGAACGTGGGAGCGGAGTTGGATCCTCTTCAAGGCCTCTGTGGTCCAGCATGCTTGCAGAGGCCAACCACTTGCCTTTTTTTTTTTTTGAAAACCCCAAAATAAGAACAAATCCAACAGTCCCTGTTGACTTCTCCAACGGTCACGATGGGGTCATCTTAATCCTCAGGCGTTGATGACGGCCTCCTTGTCCCCAGGTTTTCCCTCACACAAATCCAATGTTGTGCAGGCGCCCGCTTGTGCGTGCTCTGTTCCTAGGCATTGGTAAATATTCCTAAGCAGTTTGGTCTAGTGGGTAGGGCACCAGGCTAGAAGCTCTAAGATGTGAGTTCTGGTCCCGGCTTAGCGATGAAAAGCCGGCTAGGTGACTTTGGCCCAATCACCAGGAGACGGTGAGTTCTAGTCCCGCCTTAGTCTTGGTTTTTAGGGGTGGCTTTGGGCCACCCCTGAGTTCTAGTCCTACTTTAGGGACGAAAGCCAGGTGGGTAACTTTGAGCCAACCAGCCAGAGACGGTGAATTCTACTCACTCTAGGCATGAGTGCCAACTGGATGACTTTGCGCCAGTCTCTCCCTCTCCCTCCTTTCTTCTCTCCCTCCCCCTTTCCCTCCCTCCTCATTCTCCCTCTCCCTCCCTCCTCCCCTCCCCCTCTTTTCTCTCCCTCCCCCTCCCTCTCCGTCCTCTCTTTCACCCGCTTCTTCCCCCCTCTCTCCCTCTTTCTTCTCTCTCCTCCCTCCCTCTCCCTTTCCCTCCTTCCCTCCTCATTCTCCCTCCCTCCTTCCCTCCCCCTCTTTTCCCCTCCTCCTCTCTTCTCTCCCTCCCCCTCCCTCTCCCTCCTCTCTCGCTCTCTCCCCTCCCTCTTCCTTTCCCTCCCCTCTTCTCTCTCTCCTCCCTCCCTCTCCCTCTCCCTCCCTTCTTCCCTCCCCCTCTCTCCTCCTCCCCCTCCCTCTCTCTCTTTCATCCCAACCTGCCTCGCAGGGTTGTTGTGGGGGAAATTAGGAGAAAGCAAGACCGCGGCGCGTGTTGTCTGCCTCGAGTTAGCACCAAGAAGAGTTTCTGGGTTTTTCCCTGCAGTTTTTCCTCCTCCTTCCTTCAGGAGACCTTGAGGCTGCCCGGGGCTCCAGAGCGGGCTGAATGGCCTCATCTTGGCTTCCCGTTGCCTTTGGGGGAAAATTAACGGCATGCCCTCAAACCTCCCCCTTCAGCAAAAATTTCCTAGCCCCGAGTAGCCCCCAAAGAGGCTGGAAAAGCATCCCGCGGACACCGAGGCCTTTCTCCTTGCCAGGTTGTATTGTTATTGGACTACCGAGGCTTTCCTTGATCATCTTTCCATCCGGGATGAAGGATGCCGTTTCTCTTCCCCCCCAATCCCCATTTCCACACACACACACCCACCTCCAGCCCCGTCAAATTCAAAGTAAATAAATCAGCAAACGCCGCTTTCTCCGCCTGCCCCCACCGTTCGCTTACACAAGTGGGAATGTGTCAAGCATTCGTTGTCCTCTTTCTTGGAGGCCGGGACGAATTTCCACAGGGGTTGCAGCGAGCCTGGAAAAATAAAAAATTAAAAAATTAAAACCAAAACTCAAAAACTTTTCTTTGGAATTGTCACGACTAATAAGTGTTTTCACGCGATGTCTTTCTTTTTTGCTCGTTTCCGATGCCCCGCTTCAATCAAATTTGCGGCGAGAAACTTTTCAGGAAGCATTCCCTGTGGTGAAACCGTGCCGTTTTTGAGGGACCCAGACATGCGGGCTGGGGTGGGTTCGAGGCAGCCCTCCCACCCGAAGCTTGAAAACTCTTCCAAGGGGTTTTAACCTTTCCCAGGGCTGGATTTTAATTTGCTGGGAATCGCGGAGCTAATTGGAGAGAATTTCCGGAGGCCTCGTTTTTGCTTTTCAGCAAAGCTGTAATTATTATTATTATTATTTCTTCAGGTAATCGGTCGGGTTAAAGCGGATTTTTTTTTTTGGAAAAACGGCTTTTTAATTTTTTTATTTTATTTTATTTTGCTGGTCCGATGCCCTCTGGAGGCTGTTTGCACTGTAAGATAAGCTGCGCTGATCCCTGCCCAAGCTAACACAGTAAATCTCCCACTGCAAACAAAAGCCTTACCCAGGGTGGAAATATTGAATAGTGACAGGGTAACCACGACAGCAAAGGTTCAGCTTAGTTTATTTCTGGGGTTTTGGCAAATGGCGGTATAACCTCCTTTCGGTGTCCCTCTCGGCCTCCTGCCTTCCTTCCTTTCCTTTCCCCACATGATCAAACACAAACTCCGTTTCTTGGGGATTTTTCCTGGTCCCTGTTCTTCCTGCACTTGCCAGACCGAATCGGGGCAAGTCCAGATCCTTTTTGCGGACTGGAGGATCAGGTGATTTTTTTCAGCTGCTGCCGGGGTGTGTGTGTGTGTGTGAGGAGCCAGTGGGTTCCTGAGCTGCCGGATTCCACCGAATTTTATTTCCCCTCTGCCAAAATTACCCAGAGCAGAGGTGGTGAATTCAGCAGGTACTGACCAGTTCTGGAGAACCGGCAGCGGAAATTTTGAGTAGTTCGGAGAACCGGCCAATCTCACCTCTGACTGGAGATTTTACAGCAGTGATGACGAAACTTTCTGTTGTGATGTGGTGAAAGCAGGGGTGGGATTCTACTAGTTTGCACGTATTTGCTAGAACCGGTTGTTAACATTCTAAGCAGTTCGGAGAACCGGTTGTTAGAAGAAATTACTGGCCTAATCCTGTCAGGAAGGCAGGAAGGAAACATTCTGGTGTTGCTTACAGAAACTGCCTCTCCGTTAACCCTTATTACATTCTTGGCAGGACTAGACTTCCTGTCTCAGGAACTTCTCTGGAGTTTTTTTCCCCTCCTTTGCTGGTACTCTGCTTGTGTGGAGTGACCATTCAAAGTTACAGTGGCACTGAAAAAAGTGACTTATGACCATTTTTCACACTTATGGCTGTTGCAGCATCCCCACAGTCATGAGAGGCCAGGCGAGGAGATGCGTGCCTCGATGTGAGTGATATTGAGTTGGCCACGCCCAGTCAATAACATGACCACCAAGCCATGCCCACCACCTAAGCCACACCCACATAACCGGTGGTTAAAACTTTTAAATCCCACCCCTGGGTGAAAGCGTGCATGCATCAGCACCCATGATGCAATGCGCCCCGCCCCCTGCGCATGAGTGTACAACATCCCGCCCTCTTACCTGCACTGCTCATGCGTGTACCTCCCAGTGGATTTTCGGCCCATTTGAGGCCGTTTTTGCCCTCCTGAGGCTTGAGGGAAGCCTCTGTGGCCTCAGGAGGCTGAAAAATGGGCCTTCCGGAAATACCGGAAGTGCCCATTTTCAGCCTCCAGAGGGCCTGTGGAGCCTGGGAGAGGCTGTTTTCACCCACCCGGATGCTCGGGGGAAGCCTCTGGAACCGCGAGAGGCTGAAAACGGTCCCTTCAGCACTTCGGCCCGTTTTTCAGCCTCCCGAGGCCTCACAGGCTTCCCTCCAGCCTCCAGGAGGGCAAAAATGGCCTCAAACGGGCCGAAAATCAGCTAGGAGGCGTGCACATGTGCAACGCAGGTAAGATTGGCTGGGGCTCATGTGCCAGCACAAATGGCTCTGCGTGCCACCTGTGGCCCGCGGGGCCATAGGTTCACCGTCACAGTTTTACAGTACCCTTCGCTGCCATGTCCACAGAACCGCTAGTAAAAAAAAAAAAATTGAATCCCACCACTGGTCCAGATGTACACCTCGCTCAGCTTAACAGAATAAATTAACAGAATAACCGAGTTGGAAGGGACCCTTGGAGGTCTTCTAGTCCAACCCGCTTTCCCAAGCGGGATCATCCTATACCATCCCAGGCAAATTGGTTGTCCAATTTATACATGAAAACCTCCCAACGATTGGAGAATCCACAACTATGGATATTCTCAAATCCTCCAGATGGCGGTTGCCCAAAGTTTCTTTTCAACCGACTTCTTCGGTTCTTGGTTTAATAAATAAACTGACCCCCCCTCGTCCATGTGACATTCCTTCATGTATTGGAAGACTGCGATCCGGTCTCCCCTAAGCCTTCCCTTTGCTAGGCTAATCATCGCTCGTTTCCTTTACTCGGGGGTCCTCAACCTTGGCAACTTTGAAGACTTGTGGACTTCAACTCCCAGAATTCCCCTTTTTTTTCTCTTAACCTCCTCAAGTGGAGAGAGATTGCAGAGGAAGGGTTTCCAAGAGAGTAAGCTCTGCTGGCTGGGGGATTCTGGGAGTTGAAGTCCACAAGTCTTCAAAGTTGCCAAGTTTGGGGGCCTCTGCCTTAGCTGTTCGTTATATGTTTTAGCCTCCAGCTCCCCCTAATCCTCTTAGTTGCTCTTCTTTGCACCTTTTCCAAAGTCTCAACGTCTTTTTTATATTGGGGTGACCAAAAGAGCAAAATATTCTATTGTTTTCCCCTGTTCTATTATTTTCCTCCTATTCTATTCTATTCTATTCTATTCTATTCTATTCTATTCTATTCTATTCTATTCTATTCTATTCCCCTATTCTATTCTATTCTATTCTATTCCCCTGTTCTATTCTTTTCCCCTATTCTGTTCTATTCTATTCTATTCTATTCTATTCTATTCTATTCTATTCTATTCTATTCTATTCTATTCTATTCTATTCTATTCTTCTCTTCTCTTCTCTTCTCTTCTCTTCTCTTCTCTTCTCTTCTCTTCTCTTCTCTTCTCTTCTCTTCTCTTCTCTTCTCTTCTATTCTCTGGCCACCAAAACTGGACGCAGTATCCCAAGTGTGGTCTTAACAAGGCCTTATAAAGCGGTATTAACACTTCACATGATCTTGATTCTATCCCTCTGTTCATGCAGCCTAGGATTGCGTTGGCGTTTTTTGGCAGCTTCAGCACTCCGCTGGCTCCTATTTAAGTGATTGTCCACTAGGACTCCAAGATATCCCTTCTTACAGTTCCTGGTTCCTACCGCTTTCTAGCCGTGGCCAGCGTTCTAGGACCAAGGCGGGTGCGGTAAGACTGCACCTCTGAAGTATGTTTCAAGCCAGCTGTGTCTATATTCTTGGATCACACTGACTTTTTTTCTGCCACGGATTCTTTACCGCTCATTTCCACGAGGGGAAGAGCTGTCCTCCTCGTGATCTGGCGGCCGTTCTCGTTTCTCTGTTTTCCCGATGGAGGGTTGCTTGCTTGGATCGCGTCAGACAGAGGGCAATCACAGAAAAAGATTGAACCACAACGTTACTAAAGCGTGCCCTTGCCCTCCCCACGACACCGTTCCAGCACTTCTGCATAATTTAGAATACTTTAATTTTTCCTAACAGCTGATGTCTTTGAAGAAAGGAAGAAATATGCCCAGATGGATGGATGTTGTTTTGGGCAGGGAGTGGGATCTGCAAAATAAATCGAACAATACAATACAGGCGTTGGGAGGTAAAACAGGATTTTAAAGAAGAAGGAAGCCAAATACTTCTCTATGTTCTATGTAGCTTTAAAGAAAAAGAACAAGGTAGCCCAGGCAGGATGAGTTTGGTCTAGTGAGTTAAGATACCAGACTAGAAATGGGAGACAGTGAGTTTTAGTTCCGCCTTAAGCATGAAAGCCGGTTGGGTGACTGGGCCAATCACCAGGAGATGGTGACTTATAGTCCCGCCTTAGGCATGAAAGCCGGCTGGGTGACTTTGCACCAATCATCAGGAGCTGGTGAGTTCTAGTCCCGCCTTAGGCATGAAAGCCAGCTGGGTGACTTTGGGCCAATCACCAGGAGCTGGTGAGTTCTAGTCCCGCCTTAGGCATGAAAGCTGACTGGGTGACTTTTGCATCAAACACCAGGAGACTGTGAGTTATCGCCCCGCCTTAAACATAAAAGCCGGCTGGGTGACTTTGGGCCAGTTCCTCTCTCTCATCCCAACCCAGGGCTGTCGTGGGGCATACAGGAGGAAGAAGTTGTTGTGGGCTGTTGTTGGGCATATTGGAGGAAGAAGGTGTGTTGGATGAGTTTTCCACATTGTTATAAGTAATAATAAAGGTGAGAATTTAGATGGATGGATAGATAGATGATAGAGAGATGGATGGATGGATAGATAGATAGATGGTAGATGGATGGATGTACAGATAGATGATGGATGGATGATGGATAGATGATAGATGGATGGATGTATAGATGATGGGTGGATGGATAGTTGATGGATGGATAGATAAGATGATAGATAATAGATGATGGATGGATGGATAGTTAGATGATAGCTGGATGGATGGATAGATGGAATGATAGATGATGGATGATGGATGATGGATGGGTGGATAGATGGATGGATATAGATGATGGATGGATGGATGGATGGATAGATAGATGATGGATGGATAGATGGATGGATGGATAGATGAAGATGATGGATGATGGATGGATAGATGGATGGATGGATGGATGGATAGATGATGGATGGATGGATGGATAGATGATGGATGGATGGATAGATGATGAATGGATAGATAAGATGATAGATAATAGATGATGGTTGGATGGATAGATAGATGATAGATGGTTGGATAGCTGGATGGATAGATGATGGTTGGATAGATGGATAGATAGATTATAGCTGGATGGATGGATAGATGGAATGATAGATGATGGAGGATGGATGGGTGGATAGATGGATAGATGGATGGATATAGATGATAGATGGATGGATGGATGGATAGATGAAGATGGTGGATGATGGATGGATGGATGGATAGATGGATGGATAGATAGATGATGGATGGATAGATGGATGGATGGATGGATGGTCAATCTTGGGTCATCTGATGGGTTCAAACATTTGCCTGTCCTGTTTGAATTGGGCTCATGCGCTGAGTGTGGCTTTGAGAGTGTGTGGTCCTTTGTGTGGCCCCTTGAGGTTCTCCAAGCAGAGGCCCCTTCATCTGGCAAGACCCGGCCAAGGAACAGTCTTCATACAAGCCACGATGGGGTCCACCTTGCCTTAAAGGCGTCCTGCTCCTTAGCTCCAGTGTCCGCCCTGCATCCTTTGCCCATTAGCCAGGGAGACACCTCAGCGCTAAAAACCCGCCATGGTCTTCGCTTGAATGTAAGAACCCGGCCCCTCCTAGCCGCTTCAGCAGGGAGGGTGTTTGTCTAACCTTTCCTCACCTCTCATCCTCTAGTTGTGTTGGATCAGTGCCCTTCATCCCCAGCCAGCACAAATGGAAGACCGACACATCTGGAGGGCATCAGTGTAGGCTAGACTGGTCTATACATTGACCTTAGTGTATTGATTGGATTGGACTCTGGTCGCTCGGGGAAATATTTTTCCTGCAGAGTTGATTTTGGTGTATCTCTCACTACTGTAATCCCACCACTGAGTCTCAGATACTGCCGCGCACCCATTCAGATTATTCTCAAGAGCGCTTTTAAAGCAGGGTTGTGGGTTCAAACTGGCCCTGAGGTTATTTCCCCCCCCGTGTTATTTTCTCACGGAGACAGTTCAAGATATATAAACTTTGGGCTGATCACCAGGAAGGTGGGAATTCTAGTCCTGCTTTAGGCATGAAAGCTGGCTAGGAGACTTTGCGCTAGTCACCAGGAGACTGGGAATTCTAATCTGGCCCTAGCGTGAAAACTGGTTAAGACACTTGGGCCAATCACCAGGCGACAGGGAGTTCTAATCCCGCTTTAGGCATGAAAGCCGGCTGGGTGACTTTGGGCTAATCACCA
>NW_020769459.1:264674-275037 GCF_900518735.1 Pseudonaja textilis
GGCTGGGTGACTTTGGGCTAATCACCAGGCAACAGGGAGTTCTAGTCTCGCTTTAGGCATGAAAGCCGGCTGGGTGACTTTGGGCTAATCACCAGGCAACAGGGAGTTCTAGTTCTGCTTTGGGAATGAAAGCCGGCTGGGTGACTTTGGGCTAGTCAACAGGCGACAGGGAATTCTAATCTGGCCCTAGCATGAAAACTGGTTAAGACACTTGGGCCAATCACCAGGTGACAGGAAGTTCTAGTCCCACTTTAGGCATGAAAGCCAGCTGGGTGATTTTGGGCTAGTCACCAGGCGACATGGAGTTCTAGTCCTGCTTTGATTTTCTCTTGAGACTTTTTGACCTCACCAAAGACGATACCACTGGAAGATGTGGTTTAGGCTTCTGGGCTAAATGCACATTTTCTGATATTGCTGTCCGCTCTCTAAAGGAAGTTAAATATTTTAATGAATGCAAGCCTTCAAAAGGGTACTGTTTATATACAGTAACAAATTAAATGACCCCGATGTCGGAAGCGCCAAGAAATTCCAACATCTTATTTGTGTTTAAGAAATAAAACATGTTTTCCACCATTACGTTTATTATGGTTTGGTATAAAGGAGTGGGGTTTTTTTTTTGTCAATCTTGGGCTTATTTTGATTTTAGCAGATGTACACAATGGAAGGGGACCATATTTCTTTCTTTCTTGGTTGCCGGTTAGAGGGAATCTGGAAATCCTGCGGTTCGCAATTTTTCTTTTATATAATGAATTTGCTCCTTTCCAGCCCCCACGTTTGGCCCTTAAACTGGGCGAAAAAGGGACATTTTAAAAGGCAAAGTGCGTAACTTTGATCCAAATGCGGTGAACATATTCTTATCTGTTTGTGTGTGTGCGGTTTCTTTTTTTTCTGTTTAAAGGAAAAGATCTGGAAACTTGCAGCATCCATGCCACAAACCCGGAAGAGACTGCAAACCTGGAAGAGAGGGTTCAAAAGACTGCAAAGGTATCGTTCCTTTTTCTAAAAAAAATCCAAACTCATCAGTTCACCAATTAAATTACCAAGCTAAAAATGGCCAGCCGTGAATAGAAAAATTGCCCATCCTGGAATTTGGCAAAGCTGCCCGCGCATTCAAAATGAGTGTATGTGTGTGTGTGTGTGTGTGTGTGTCATACGGATGTCCCGTTTTCTTCCGTTATGCCTACACGCCTTTCCTTTTCATTCTTTTTATTCTCGCAAACTGCCGGCAAGACAGGCGGCAAATAAATTAACCAATACATAAAATGATCCGGGTGGCTCTGGGTGACTCCATGCGCTTGCACCAATCCAGAAAGTGGGTTAGTGTGGCACGAGACCATCAGAGCTCCTGCACGAATCCTGGACAAAGGTGCCTGAGAGAACTGAAGGCTAAAAATGTACGGAGAATGGTTGCGAGGATTGAGTATGTCTAGTTTAACGAAAAGAAGGATTAGGGTAGCGTGAGAGCAGTCTTCCAATATTTGAGGGGCTGCCACAAACAAGAAAGGAGAAAAGGAATGGGAAGAGAAGAGAAGAGAAGAGAGAATAAAGAATAGAATAGGGAATAGGATGGGAGGGAAGGGAATGGAAAGAGAAGAGAATAGAGAAATAGAATAGAATAGAATAGAATAGAATAGAATAGGGAATAGGATGGGATGGGATGGGATGGAATGGAATGGAATAGAATAGGGAATAGGATGGGATGGAAGGGAATAGAATAGAATAGAATAGAATAGAATAGAATAGAATAGAATAGAATAGGGAATAGGATGGAAGGGAAGGGAAGGGAAAGAGAAGATAATAGAGAAATAGAATAGGGAATAGAATAGGGAATAGAATAGAATAGAATAGAATAGAGAATGGGATGGGATGGAAGGGAATGGAAGGGAATGGAATGGAATGGAATAGAATAGAATAGGGAATAGAATAGGGAATAGGATGGGATGGAAGGGAACAGAAAGAAGAGAAGAGAAGAGAAGAGAAGAGAAGAGAAGAGAAGAGAAGAGAGAATAGAATAGGGAATAGGATGGGATGGAAGGGAAGGGAAGAAAAGAGAAGTGAAGAGTAGAGAGAAGAGAAGAGAAGAGAGAAGAGAAGAGAAGAGAAGAGAGAATAGGATAGAACAGGGAATAGGATGGAAGGGAAGGGAAGAGAAGTGAACAGAGGAGTAGAGAGAAGCGAAGAGAAAAGAGAAGCGAAGAGAAGAGAGAAGAGAAGAGAAGAGAGAATAGGATAGAACAGGGAATAGGATGGAAAGGAAGAGAAGAGAAGTGAACAGAAGAGTAGAGAGAAGCGAAGAGAATAGAGAAGAGAAGAGAGAAGAGAAGAGAAGAGAGAATAGGATAGAACAGGGAATAGGATGGAAGGGAAGAGAAGAGAAGTGAACAGAAGAGTAGAGAGAAGCGAAGAGAAGAGAGAAGAGAAGAGAAGAGAAGAGAAGAGAAGAGAAGAGAAGAGAAGAGAAGAGAGAATAGGATAGAATAGGGAATAGGATGGGATGGAATGGAAGGGAAGAAAATAGAAAAGAAATTGAATCAAACCAAACAGACCAGAACAGAATAGAATAGAATTCTTTTATTGGCCAGGTGTGATTGGACGCACAAGGAATCTGCCTTGGGTGCATAAGCTCTCAGTGTCCATAAAAGCTATAAATGATCAATCATGATCATAGTCATCATGAAAATGCATTCATCATAAATCATAACAGTCAAAGGATACTAAATAAGCAATCAACATAAATCCTACAGGGAAACAAAATGAAGCAATATAAATCGTAAAGATACCAGATACAGTCATAAGTAGAAAAGGCGATGGGTAATAAGAGAGACGAGAGAAGAACGGTAGCAATAGTTTGACCGTGTTTAGTTTGACAACGGAAGAGGGAGTTGAGTTTTCCTCCAAAGAGCTACAGCTCTGAGCTACAAATATTGTCCCTTATTAGAAGCAATGTTCCTTCGCAAATCCCCACTCCCGGTGGGTCTCTTGGTTCTTCCAGGTAGTCTACATATTGGAGAAGAAGCATTCCAGGACCGCCATGGGCTTCATCCGCCTCTTGGCCGATCGCAACAGTGACCTGTTCCGGAAGTATGCCATGTTCTCTCCAGTGGACCACCGAGTGCCTCGCGCCTACGTTGCCTTGGCCGACTGCCCGCCCGATTTTGCCTCGCGCCCCGAGGACTATTCCAGCATCCTTTTCATCTGTCGCATTGTGGATTGGCGGGAGGACAGCAACTTTGCCCTTGGGTACGTGACCGTCAAAGGGAAGAGGGGAATAAGTAGCAGTGAAACAGAACTGGAAGGGACCTCGGAGGTCTTCTAGTCCATCCCCCTGCTCAAGCAGGAAACCCTAAACCATTCCAGGCAAATGATTGTCCAATCTCTTCTTCAAAACCTCCAGTGATGGACCGCCCACAACTTCCGAGGGCAACTTCTGTTCCATGGGTTGATTGTTCTCACTGTCAGAAAGTTTCTCCTTATTTCCAGGTTGAATCTCTCCTGGTTCAGTTTCCATCCATTATTCCTTGTCTGGCCTTCAGGTGCTTTGGAGAATAGCTGGACCCCCTTCCTCCTCTCTGTGGCAGCCCCTCAAATATTAAAACTCTGCTCTCCTGTCTCCCCTGGTCCTTCTCTTCCCTAGACTAGCCAGGCCCGGTTCCTGTAATTGTTCTTCATCCCCTAAAATCATCCTGGTTGCTCTTCTCTGCACTTTTTCTAGAGTCTCAACATCTTTTTTGTAATGTGGTGAGCAAAACAGGATGCAGTACTCTAGGTGTGGTCTTACTAAGGCTTTATAGGGTGGTATTAGTACCTCCTTTGATCTCGATTGTATCCTTCTGTTAATGCAATTTAGGATTGCATTGGCTTTTTTGGCTGCTGCTGCACACGGCTGGCTCCTATTTAGCTGGTTGTCCATTAAGACTCCGAGATCCCTCTCCCAGTTCCTGCTATTGAGCCTGGTTTCACCCAGTCTATTATATGTGTCCTTTGGGTTTTTCTTTCCTAAGTGTAGGACTTTACTTTTCTCTACACTGAATTTCATGTTGTTAAATACGGCCCAGTGTTCTAGTCTGTCAAGATCCATCTGGATCTTGAGCCTATCTTCTTGGGTGTTAGCTATTCCTGCCAGCTTAGTATCATCTGCAAATTTGGTAAGTTCCCCTTCTATTCCCTCATCTAAGTCATTAATGAAGATATTGAAGAGTCCTGGGCCTAAGACGGAACCTTGTGGCACCCCACTGCTTACTTCCCTCCAGGTAGACTTAGACCCATTAAGGACGACTTGAATCAGCAAAAGAATTTTATTTTGTCTAACTAGATATACTCCAATGAATTCCCCCCTCCCCACTTTCCCAGGCTCAGTTGTGCCAGCGTGGGAGCATCAGATCTCAACATGGCTTCCAAAGCTGATAGCTACCATGTCACCCCTGGTCCTCCTTTTCTCTAGCTTAGCTTGTCAGTGTTCCAAGCAAACATTTCGAACAAACAAATTCTCAGTTCCTGCAACCCTTTTTCATATTTACGAATCTCCCGGGCCTTCTGGAGTTCTTCTAATCCAACCCCCTATCCAGACTCTTTAAAAAAAAACCTCCGGTGTTGGAGCACCGACAACTTCTGAAGGCAACTTCCAATCCACTGGTTCATTGGGCCTACTGCCAGGAAATTTCCAGGGTTGACTGAAGTTGTCGTAAGAGTAGAAGCCACAACGCTGGTTCAAGGGAAGTAGAAGACCTGGAATACTGTCTTGTTTCTGGCAAACACGAAAGCTCGAAGCTCAATTCCTCCAAGAGAGAAAGTAGCACAGGGAGACCTTGACTTACAGCCATTCTTGCAGCAACCGTTCAAACTGAAAAAAAAAGGGACTTAGGACCATTTTTCCCCACGTACGACCTTTTCAGCATCCCCACATGATCAAAATTCAGACATATTCATGAGGGTTGCTGTGTCCTGGGATCACAATATCCCCTTTTGCGACCTCCGGACAAGCAGAGATAAGGGGGAAAGCCGGATTCAGTTAATGGCCATGTGGCTCACTAAACAACTGAGGTGTGGTTTGTTGGAGTTTGCGGCAGAAATTCAAGTCCAGAGAGTATACAGGTGACTGATTCAGCAGGATCATTAACTTCTTTATAAACATAATAAGATGAGTGAGGTTTACAATACCATTTGTAGATTCTTTCAGTGTAACATAAGCAATACACAATTACTATTGTCTTTATTGTCAGAGTACAACATGTGTACAGTGAGACTGACTCGGAGCAGATATCAGTTTCGGCAAGCAAGCAAGTGTAGTTTCACTTTCAATTCCCAGCAAAGCTCCCATTGGCTGGTCTGTTGCCATGCTCACTTTGTTAACCATGTCTCTGCCAGTTAATGAATATACTCTGGTTCACTTAGCAACCGCATTGCTTTGCTTAACAACTGTGGCCAGAAAGGTCATGAAATGGGGGCAAAAACCTATTTAACAACTGCCTTGCTTAACAATAAGACATTTTTGGGCTCGATTGTGGTCATAAGTCAAGGACTACATGTATGGTTCCCTCACCGATGCCTCTGAATTTGTTTTGACCCAAACCTTGTTCCAAGGAAACGAACACGAAATGGAGGTAACAGCAAAACCTTTTAATGATTCTTTACGAATTCCGTTCCTTCCCGGTTAAAAGGCTGTTTCAAACTCATTGTCTCCGATAAGGACGAGCCTTGCCAAGGTTGTGCAAGGCTGCCAAGAACACCAGATAAAGTTACTAAGAAATATTTCAAACACAAAGAGTCTCCAAACACCAACCAAGATATCCCGAACATCCACCAGGCTCGAGTGCAAAAACTTCTTTGCTTCCTGCAAAGAACTCCGGTTTCTCAGCTGGCCTTTATCCCTTAAGGGAGCGGCCATTACCTTGCAGCCTTACTCCCGAGTCGCCCGTGCTGCTGCAGCTGCTCTTTCCTTCGAGCAGCCCTGCATGCACATGCACTTGGCACAGGCTCCTCGGGGTGCTCCTCATCACTGCTGCCAGCCTCCACAACGTCCAAAGGCAGCACTCCACTCCCTGATGGTCCTGGCCCCATCCCTGCATCCCACGCAGGCCCCTCACCTGAGTCCTCGCTCTCCGAGACCTCAGCCGTCCGCACCACAACAGAATTAATATTCTTTTCTCCTAATCTAGCCATACTTGGAGCATGGAATAAAGGAGAAATATAGAGCGCACCTAATTTTCCAATCCTTGCCCCAATCTTACTTCGAGAAGGATGAGTAATTGTGCGTCACCAGAACTCAAGGAAATACAAGGAGTCTACAATAACAGTCTCATTCATTCTTCTCCAACCTGGTGCCCTCTGGCCACCTGGAAAGCATGGGATTAAAAGCCCAGTCCTTGGAGACAGCTGATGTTATCTTTCCAACAAGCTGAGATCCATCTAAGCAGACACCTGCCCTCTATAATTTCACTCCCAGCCCAATCAAGGTGAATCACTGCTTGTTCGCTGACGAGAAAACTTCACCTGGCTGAATTCCGCTCCGTTGTGTAACCTCTTTATTTCCTGTGACCTGATGCTGTTTCCTTCGTGGTGGAGATATTCCCCACGTTAACAATAGAAGAAATGTCATTTTTTTTTTAAAAAAAAATGACTCATAGTTATTATTAACACCAGTTGCTATGTTTACGATTGATTATGCGGCATCCAGTTGGTGACTATAGAGATAGGTATTTTCCATAACAATCCGTCTCCAACCTGGTCCTTCAGGTGTGCCATCCACCTGGCTGCTGGTTGCCTTTCTCTTCCGCTTGTCTCGTCTTATTAAAAGTAAATTGTTCCCCTTGCACCTACGTAGTAGTTGTTTCCAGCTCTAGGGGGCGGTGCTCATCTCTGTTACGAAGCTGTTAGTTTGGCAGAAGCTGGAACCAGTAACGGGAGCTCACTCTGTGACGCGGCACTAGGGATTTGAACCGCCGAACTGCTGACCTTTCTGATCGACAAGCTCAGCCTTGATGTCACTGAGCCGCTGTGTCCCTTCAAGAAGTCCGTCATGCCCTTGTTGGAGTCTGATTCTGAGGGGGAGATTGAGCAGCTGACAGAGAGTGGGAGTGTGGCCCTGGTGGCTGTGGAAGAAACGGGGGAAGAGCACAATCCGGCTGGCCCTTCAGAGGAAGACCCAGGGCCATCCCCTCTTCATTCGAGGGCACTCAGGGAGGAACAGAGCAACATGTCTTACGGGAGAGGAAAAGGCCCTGATCCCTTTCATTTGCTGAAGCTGAGAGAGCAGGATATAAGTGGGGACATTTTAAATAGCTCTTTTATCTGGGTTTCGGGCGTCTTCCCAACTGTGATTGCTGCATTATCTTGTGGGAGTCTGCAATTTATCATCCTGGCCTGCCGTGTTAAATGACTCCAGTGTGGTTTGTGTTGGGTTTTTTTTAAAAAAAATTCTAATTATTTTTACTTTTGGTTCGGACTGCATTTACTCTCTTTGTAGGCTGTTTTTGGAAGAATTTGATATCAAGTCAAGAATAAATTGGACATTGGGGTCCAAGTTGGAGGCATTAGAGGGAATTTATTCAACTTTTGTGACTGTATTATTTTTGTGTCACGCCCTGGGTCATCACAAAGTTTATAGATAGTCAGTAATCTGAAATAGTCTAGGTTCTCCTGCTTGGGGGAAGTGGGGGCTGGTCTAGAAGACCTCCAAGGTCCCTTCCAGCTTATTCTATTCTAAGACCCTCCATAAGACTATTATAAAGAGCTGAGGCTGCCAGGGGAGTTCGAAAAGGGCCACGGACCAGGTGTTCTTTTGGGGAACTCCATGCGGTGTTAGAAACGGGCCTCCAATCCAAGAGGCCCATTTTAACTACAGGTAGGCCTTTGACTTAGGACCCCAAATTTCTGTTGTTAAATGAGACATTTGTTAAGCGGAACAGCTGGCCACCAGAAGCTGTAGGTCAGAGGTCTCCAAACTATGCTGGCTGAGGAATTCTGGGAGTTGAAGTCCACAAGTTGTAAATTTGCCAAGTTTGGGGACCCCGGCTGTAGATGCTCCATTGACTGGAGGTTTTTAAGAAGGGGCTGGACAGTCACTTGTCTGGAATGGTATGGGGTCCCCTGCTTGAGCTCCAGGGTCCCTTCCAGTCCTATGATTAGCAGGGGTTCCCAACCTATAGGTCCGGGCCCGCTGTCGGTCTGAGGCCTATTTGCAACTGGGCCTAACTCGCACCCGTCGCTTACACAGATGAAGCTGCCCCTTGCAGAAAACTATTCCCCCCCCCCCACACACACACATGAAATTTGGGGACGTTGTGGCCGCTTCAGAGCTGCTGGCTGTTGCTGGTCATGTGATCGTCATCCTCAACGTTCCATTTCATGACAGTTTCCCAGCCAGTCTTGCAATCCCTCACTCCCTCTCCCACCCAAGAAGGCCCCCTTTACTGCCAGCCGGGAAGGGAAGGGCAGGGAAGAGAATAGAAGGGAAAGAGAGGGAGTCAAAGATCAGAGAAAGACAGTGGGGAAGGGAAGAGGAAGGGAAGGGCAGGGAAGAGAAGGGAAGGTCAGGGGAGAGGAGAAGGGAAGGGAAGGGCAGGGAAAGGAAGGGAAAGGGCGGGGATTGAAGATCAGAGAAAGACAGGGGAAAGGCGGGGAAGGACGGAAGGGAAGAGGAAGGGCAGGGAGGAGAAGGGAAGGACAGGGAAGGGAAGAACAGAGGAGAAGGGGAGAACAGGAAAGAGGAAGCGAAGCGAAAGGAAAGGATGAATTCTGATGCTCCCTTCCAGATTCCCACAAGGAGACTCAATGGGGAAGCCAGCAGGAAGTCGGAAGTCCTTTCTTCTCCCGCTGCCTTTTAGTCCCACCCTCGGTCATTCTATTTCTTGCTATTTCTCGAAATAGTTGTGGAACTATGACCTGATGAAGCATGGGTTTTGCAGTACCCATTCAAGCCTTCTTTTGGACTTGGGGGTGGGGGCGGGGGCATAGCCTGCCCTCCTTTCTAAGGGCAGCTGTCAGATGTCTCGAAGACGTGTAAACGAGCCCCCTGGTCAGGTTTTACTTGCTTTTCGCAGGCAATTGGCCCAAAGTCTCGGGCAGGCCGGTGAAATTGATCCGGAAACCGAAGGCATCTTAGCAGAATACGGGGTGGACACCGCGGATTTCTCTCCAGACGTCCTTCAGTGCCTTCCACAGAACCTGCCTTGGGTCATCCCGTCCGATGAGTTGGCCAGGAGGAGAGATTTAAGGTAACCTCCAGCCCTTCCCTTTCACACGGGGGTGGGATTCAAATTTTTTTTTAACAACCGGTTCTGTGGGCGTGGCTTAGGTGGTGGGCGTGGCTTGGTGGTCATGTAACCGGGTAGACGTGGCTTGGGGGTCATGTTATTCGCTAGGCGTGGCCAACTCAATATCACTCACATCGCGGCACGCATCTCCTTGCCTGGCCTCTCATGACTGTGGGGATGCTGCAACAGTCGTAAGTGTGAAAAATGGTCATAAGTTACTTTTTTCAGTGCCATTGTAACTTTGAATGGTCATTCCACACAAGCAAAGTCCCAGCAAAGGAGGGGAAAAAAACTCCAGAGAAGTTCCTGAGACAGGAAGTCCAGTCCTGCCAAGAATGTAATCAGAGTTAACGGAGAGGCAGTTTCTGTAAGCAACACCAGAATGTTTCCTTCCTGCCTTCCTTACAGGATTAGCCCAGTAATTTCTTCTAACAACCGGTTCTCCGAACTGCTTAGAATGTTAACAACCGGTTCTAGAGAATAGGTGCGAACTGGTAGAATCCCACCCCGGCCGTCACTGTTTGGGGTCGAGTTCCATGCAAAGCAGTTGGAATGTGGTGGTGGGGATGTTTTCCTTTAAGGCTGATTGATTTGCACCACCCTCCCGTTCACCTATTCCAGCAGTTCTTTTCTAGCAAAAGAAGATCCTTGTTATTGACATTTTTATTGAGTTACTAGCCGATAACCTGGTAATTTAAGCCGATATTTATTTACCCTAATCCTGTATTAGACAGGAAAAGCCCTGGTTTCGGCGACCTGGAACAAATGTAATTTGTAATATTGGCTCTTCCCCATTACCTGAGAGAGCCCTCTTGTGTGGAGTCCTGTGAAGCCGTTACCGTGGCAACTCCACAGCGCTGTGCAGTAGAAGCCAATCTGAGGGCAGTACGGTAGAAGCCATTTGAAGGCACAACAGGCTGTATCTTAAGAACACACATTCCAAGGGATGTTAGGGGCATCTTACCCCACAGTATTTGTTTCCAGAGAGTAAGTAATGTGTGTACCAAGTTTGGCTGAAATTGCTCAAGGCGTTCCAGAATTAAGCTGGGAGATATATACACACATTTATATGAAGAAGAAGAAGAAGAAGAAGAAGAAGAAGAAGAAGAAGA
>NW_020769459.1:335884-347977 GCF_900518735.1 Pseudonaja textilis
CCGCCCCCCCCCCCCCCCCCCCCCCGTCCTCTTTTGACAGAAATATAAGCCTGTGTTTCCTAAAAGCCTTCCAACCCCGGGAGCATCCTCCCCCTCCTCACGAGAGCACACGAGGTGTGTGTGTGAGTGTGTGTGTGTGTTATTTACACACCCCCACCATGGAAAAGGGAGCCGGGGCCCAGTCGGGATGTGCGCAGTCCTTCCATCAAAGCTCAGCGCCCGGGTTTCGCTTCCAAAGGCCCTTAACATCTTGGCTGTAGTTCGTTTTCCAAGGCAGGATTCCCAATTTTTGCGGCCTCGGGCACCAGCTAAAAATACGGAGAAGAAGAAGAAAAAGCAGAGAGGGAGGGGAAGAGAGAGAGAGAGAGAGAGAGAGAGAGAGAGAGCGGTGAGCCAGCAGGATTTCGCTCCAAGCGGCTTTTGATCCTCTTACACATCTTTTTTTTTCTTTTTCTTTCTTTTTTTTTTTGGTGGTGGTGGTGGGTGGGTTTAAGTTTGGCTTGTTTTCGTTTGGTCACCTGAATTGGCCCAAGGGAAGACGGGAAAAGAAATGGAAGCCGTGTGAGGGACAGGTTATTTTCCAAAATGGCCGAAGGGCAAAAAAATGAAACAAGGGATGGAAACAAGGAGCGAAACAGCCTGGAATTCAGGGGAATACTCCCTGACAGCGAGGACAATTAACCAGTGGAACTGCGTGCCACCAGAAGTCCTGGGTGCTTCCATCACTGGAGGTTTTTAAGAAGAGACCGGGCAGTCACTTGTCTGAAATGATATAGGACCTCCTGCTCGGAGCAGAGGGGCTGGACTAGAAGACCTCCACGGTCCCTTCCGCCTCTACCCTGTCCAAATCGACACCCTCTGGGTGTGCTGGAGGGCGGAGGGGCTGTTGCCAGCTCCGCGTTGGCTTTGGGGAGTGTGGGGGGGCGATTGCAAGCACAGCCCAACGTCTATGGGACGGAAAGGGGGAGTTTGGCTCTGGACAGACTTCAGATCCCCAAATTTGAGATGTTTTCACCGGGTTTAACTCCGGGGGGGCAGGGGGAGGCTTCCCTAGGGCAGAGCTTTGGTTTCCCCCCCCCTTTCCTAACCTCCTCTTTGACTTCATAATAGCAGCCCTTTTCGGCGGTCACGGGTCAGCGGCGAGAGATTAGGCCTATTCTGCCCATTCTCTTTTTCTCCTTCGAGACCAATGTAGCCTGTCAAGGAATTTTGAAGCCAACTTTCCCCATCCCGACCGCTACAAAGGAGTTAGGAGAGGGCAGGAATTCAGATGGTAAAAACAGCAGCAGATGGTCTTCAGTTTTTTTCAAAGCTTTTTTCCAAGGGGCAACTGAGCTTTTTTCTTTTTTCTTTTGAAGACGTTTCGCATCTCGTCCAAGAAGCTTCTTCTGTTCTGACCAGATGGTGGGGAATGGAAGGATTTGCGTTCCTTGCAGACGGCTGGTCGTTTGCATCCTTTTTAGAGGGTCGTTGAGGCCACTTGGAGTCCCAAGGGTGCCTTTTTAAAGAGGCAACTAGACTTCCTGTTTTTTGTTGGAAGACATTTTGCTTCCCATCCAAGGAGCTTCTTCAGCTCTGACCAGACGGTGGGGAATGGAAGGATTTATATTCCTTGCAGGCAGCTGGTCGTTTGCATCCTTTTTAGAGAGTCGCTGAGGCCACTTGGAGTTTGATCTGTGCCCTCCCGGGTCACCTGAGTCGTGCAAAGCTTGTGGACACCGACAAATTTCTAAGTGTCCTCAACAACTTTCTCAAAAGGAAAGCAAACGACCAGCTGTCTGCAAGGAATACAAATCTCTCCATTCCCCTCTGTCCTGTCAGAGCTGAAGAAGCTTCTTGGATGAGAAGCGAAACGTCTTCAAAAGAAAAAAATAAACCAGAAAGTTCACTTGCCTCCTGAACTAAAGCAACTTTGGGACAACCACGACCTGGGTGACTGTGAATCTCTACAGGCTTTTTAGCTGCACAATTTGGGATGAACCCCCTTCGAATGGGGTGGGAGTAGGAATGGATTTCCAGAGGGGAAAATTGCAGGCAACAGGAACCACTTGCGCCACTCAGGTGACCCTGGAGGCCTCAGGTAAAACCTCCAAGAGGCCTCAACGACCCTCTAAAAAGGAGGCAAATGACCAGCCGTCTGCAAGGAGTATCAATCTTTCCATTGCCCAAACATCCGGTCAGAGCTGAAGAAGCTTCTTGGAGGAGAAGAGAAATGTCTTCAAAAGAAAGCGCAGTTGCCCCCTGGGGGGGGAAAAAAGCACCTTTGGGACAAGCAGGTTACTAACTACTCTACAGCAGGGATTCGCTTAGCAAATGTGGCAAGAAAAGTCCTAACATGGGGGCAAAACTCACTTTAACAACTTTCTCACTTAAGAACTGTCTTGCTTAGCCACAGGAATTGTGGACTCGGTTGTGGCTGTGAGCTGAGAAATAGCCTGCTCAGTATTAAACGTTTCAGTCTGAATTTAGCTCCGTTCGTCTGAATAAATAGAGATGCTTGAAGCGCCAAGCTCTCTCTGAGGTCAGATCTTACGGCGTCCTGGTTTCTAGCTTGTCCCTGGCTTAACCATTAGGCAAGGGGGTCTCCAACTCTGGCAACTTGGGAATTTACAGATCAGATCGACCTCCAAGTGTTTCCGCGCCCCTCTAAAAAGGATGCAAACGACCAGCTGCCTGCAAGGTATACAGATCCTTCCGTTCCCCACTATCCTGTCAGAGCTGAAGAAGCTTCTTGGAGGAGAAGGGAAAACGTCTTCAAAAGAAAAAAAAAAAACCAAGAAAGTCCAGTTGCTTCGTGGAAAAAAAACAAAAAAAAGCACGTTTGGGAGAATCATGATCTGGAGGACAGAGAATCTGTGCAGACTTCTTCAGGTTTTCTGACAGTGGATGTTTGAGCCAATTGCCTGGGTAGCGGCCTCTGCTCCGTCTCACTTCTTTTCTGGAGTTCTTCCTCGGCTAATTAGATATGCCTGATCTAATGAAGAGCAGGAAATGGTTATAGAGTTTCCTGCCTGAGCAGGGTTGGACTAGAAGATCTCTAAGGTCCCTCAGGAGTAGGGGTGACATGACAGCAGTGTTCCGATATCTGAGGGGCCACCCCAAAGAAGAGGTGGGATCAACTTCTTTTCCAAAGCACTAGGAGACAAGACGAGAAACGATGGACGGAAACGAATCAAGAGAGGAGCGATCCAACCTAGAACGAAGGAGGATGTTTGGTATCAGTGAGAAAAATTAACCTGTGGAATTGAGCGTGTCTAGTATAGAAAAAAGAAGGGAAAAGGGGGACAGGAGAGCATCTTCCAATATTTGAGGGGCTGCCCCAGAGAGGAGGAGGAAGGGGGTCAAGCTATTCTCCAAAGCCCCCGAAGGCCAGACAAGGAACAATGGATGGAAACTGATCAAGAAGATATTCAACCTGGAACTTTGGAGATATTTCCTGACAAAAGAGGACGTGGAGTTGCAATAACTACTAAAATGCAAAAAAAAAAAAAAAAATCAAGGATGAAAATATTAAGATACAGATAGTCCTCGACTTATGACCACAATGAACTCCAACCAGCTCTAGAAAGAGGGCAGAGAAGAGCAACGAAGATGATTACGGGACTGGTGTCTAAAGCGTACAATCGGCGGTTGCAGGGTTTGGATAGGTCTTGTTCAAGGAAAAGAAGGACTACAGATTCAGCCCGTGGGATTCAGCCGGTTCACACTGGTTCAAGAGAACCGGTTGTTGACTTTCTGGGCTGGTTTGGTGAACTGGTTGTTGGAAGAAAGCATTAGGGCGGAGAACTGGTTGTTAAATTATTTGAATCCCACCACTGCCTAGCGTTGGACATGATAACAGTCTTCCTGTCAACTCATAAAACATTCTTCTGCCTGTTTTAGTAGTTGCCATAAAAAAAAAAAAACGGTGGAGGGGAACGAAAGTACATTCCAACTCTTTATCTTTAAAAGATTGTAACTAAAATACCAGAGCTTTTGCCCGGGAATATATTTAATTGGAGAACGTGATGGATGACGCCCAGCCTGTGAAGGTGCTCAGTTGGAGAATCTGATTTATAACACACCCAGGGGGGAGAGGGGGGAAACAGGGTCACAGGAGACTGTAAATGATGCATGCCAGAGTTGGCTTCATACAGGGCAGGGCCAGTATGTCGCCTCTAATAAATCCTTTGAAGTTTGTTGTTTGGCTTGAGAATCATGATTTCATTAGGGCGATTCCTGGAATCCTGACACTTCCAATATTTGAGGGGCTGCCACAAAGAAGAGGGAGCCGCCCTAAGGCCCGACCCCGATTTTCTTCACTCAACAAGGGCTGACTCAAGGGGTCGAAGAGGAAAGAGCTGATCGGCCAGGTGTCGCTTGCCCAAATGAATCCTTGGAAGGCTGGATGGGCTCGAGCGAAGATCGAGGTGACGAAGGGGAAGCAAAACAGCCAGTGGCGGCCCAGGTGGGTCGACATCCAAGGGACACGGTTTGGATACAGAAACGAAATCTGGGAGAGGAGCCACCTGGAATTAAGGAGAAACGTCCTAAGGGTGAGGACAATTAACCAGTGGAACTGCTCGCCACTAGAAGCGGTGGGTGCTCCAACACTGGAAGTTCTTACAAAAGAGATTGGACAACTGAGCATGAGTCCTGAACACGGCTGGCTCGGGAATTCTGGGAGTTGAAGTCCACAAGGATGCAAAGGGACGGGAGTGCCCCCTCCCCCTGAGTTCCGGAGGCCTGCACTCACTACGAATCCAGCCTGATGCTTGTTCCCGGAGACACCGTTCCCATGAGCGCGTGGGCCAAGGGATACAGGGCTGTGGGAGGTAGGGGAGAAAGAGGCTTATGGCAGCCGATCGCCCCCTTCCCTGCGGCCCCTCGACTTTTCAATGCTCTCAGCCTGCCTGCTGTCCTAATTGAAGTACGCCTTTGAGGAAAGAAAGAATGAAAGAAAGAAAAGGGGAGAAAAGGAAAGGGAGAGGCTCATCCATCACTGACAAGGGCCCCGTTTTCAAAAGATCTGACAATCCTGGTGGGAGGAAGGAGGGAGGGAAGGAGGCCCAGAGAAGTCAAGGCAAGAAAGCTGCCATTCCAAAGGAGCTGAGATTAGCCAACGGTGAGTTTAATCTAGTCCGGGGCTCCCCAAACTTGGCACCTTTGAAGACTTGTGGACTTCAACTCCCAGAATTCCCCAGCCAGCCGTGTCTGTTTCTTTTTTTTTTTTTGTCTTAACCTCCCTAAAGCGGGGAGAGATTGGCCGAGGAAGGGATCACAAGAGAGTAAGCCCTGCTGGCTGGGGAGGATTCTGGGAGTTGAAGTCCACACGTCGTAAAGTGGCCAAGTTTGGGGACTCCGATCTAGCAAGGAGGTGACATATTCCTATATGGAGGTCCTCAGTCCTCCAGGTCACAGTGCTTTTTCAAAAGGGAGTCGGTTTGGGAAGAGCGGCAAAACTCGCTCTTTTGAAGAGAGTTCTAGACCTAGAAAACCTAGAACTACACCGCCTTCGGTCCGATCTAAGTACAGTATATAAAATCATACATTGCAATGTCCTACCTGTCAACGAATACTTCAGCTTCAACCATAACAACACAAGAGCACACAATAGATACAAACTCAAGGTAAACCGCACCAAACTTGATGGCAGGAAATACGACTTCAGCAACAGAGTGGTCACTGTCTGGAATCCTCTACCTGACTCTGTGGTTTCTTCCCCAAACCCCCAAAACTTTAACCTTAGACTGTCTACTATCAGCCTCACCCCTTTCCTAAGAGGTCTGTAGGGGGCGTGCCATAGGTTCGCCACAACTGGAATAGGAGCAGGGGGGGTTGGCCTAGATGACCTCCAAGGTGCCTCCTTCCAACTCTGTCCTTTTGCTGCGTTCCCTTCTGCTTCCTTGCCTGCTTCACCTTGGCTGGTCCTCCAGGGGATTCCACCCCCAGCTTAGGCTGTGGATGCATCGTGCTTGGAATAAAGTCTTTTTTTAAAAGGCCAGGCCCCTTCGTTTGTGTGCGTGTGTGTGCGTGTGTGTGCGTGTGTGTGTGTTGTTGACTCAACCAGCAGCCGCCAGAAAGGAAAGTCCAGTCCAGCGTACAAGCTACCCCACCCCACCACACCCCAAACTTTGTTCTGTGTTTATTGGATGATAAATGGTTTTTATTGTTTGTCTGCTTTGAGGAAGTGGGTGGGTGGGTGGGCAGAAGAAACACAGTTCTGCATCTGCGACTGTGTCGCAACCGCAACAAGGGCCCCGTCGTCCCTTTGTCATCGGCTTTGCAAAATTGCCACGGGCCCGAGCTGCAAGCAGGAACATTAAACACACACACACACACACACACACAACAGTGGCGGCCGGAGCTGCACGTGCGTTATCCGAATTCCCACAATCGGAGCCCATTTACTGGCAAAGGGAAAGAATGCCGACTTGGGAGACGCGAGCCGCGGTCGCACGGAGGCTTAGGGCGGACCCCGGTTTGTTTCACTCAACAAGGGTTGACTTTTTTTGTGGGGGGGGGGGTGTGAGGTCGGAAAGGAAGGGCCGATTGGCCGATTGGTCCCTTGCCAGGCGTTAATTCTCGGAAGGCCGAAACGGCGTTTAGAAGCCAAGTTCAGGTTGACAAAGGAGAGCCGAAAACATCCAGCCGGCGTCCCAGGATGGTCGCTATCAAAAGGACAAGGCTTGGAGGCAGAAGCTAATCCGGGAGAGAAGCAACCTGGAATTTAAAGGAGGAATTTCTTAGCCGGCGGAACTGCTTGCGACCAGAAATTGCGGGTGCTCCAACACTGGAGGTTTTCAAAAGGGGAATTGGACAGCCATTTTGTCTGAAATGATTTAGGGTCTCCTGCCTGGCCAGGGGGTTGGACTAGAAGACCTCCAAGGTCCCTTCCAACTCTACCACTGGAATAGAACACGGGGGAGGTGACATTGACAGAAATATGTGCGAACGGTTCCTAAGAGGGCTGAAATTGTGGACAACTTATAGGCCCTAGAAAGAGTGCAGAGAAGAGCAAGCAAGATAATCGGGACTGGAGGCTAAAACATATGAAGAACGGTTGCTGGAATTGGGTCTGTCTAGTTTAGTTGAAAAGAAAGACATGGCGGGGACATGACAGCAGTCAGATAACAGATAATCAGAGTTGGAAGGGACCTTGTAGGTCATCTAGTCCAACCCCCCCCGCCCAGGCAGTCTTCCAATATCTCAGGGGCTGCCCCAAAAGATGTGATTATGTATTATTGTTACTTATTTACGGAAGACATAATGTGTTAGGATTGTCTTAACGTCAGGGCTTATTAGCTTTGATTTAGGATGTTGGAGCAGTGGTGGGATTCAAAAATGGTTCCTACCGTTTCTGCGGGCGTGGCTTGGTGGGCGTGGCTTGGTGGGGCGTGACAGGGGAAGGGTGCTGCAAAATCCCCCATTCCGTTCCCATCCCGTTAACCTGCTTTCCAGCTCCGTTCTCCTGGGCAGGGCAACCACAGGAGACCCAGCTAGGACTCAACGGGAGGCAGAGAAGAGATGGGGTTGTCGGGGCCGGTCAGAGGTGGGATTTGCCGCTTTCTCCCAAACTACTCAAAATTTCCGCCACCGGTTCTTGAGAACCGGTCCAAACCGGCTGAAGACTCCCTCTGTGCTGGTGTTATATTATGAGCCGCTACATGGAGAAAGCCAACCGCCCGAAGCAATGCTGGAAGAAATATCGATCTGGTTCACTTCCAAGCCAGGAGAAAGAAAGTGGAAACACGGAGGAGTCAACCTAGAACTAAGGAGGAATTTCCTGACAGGGAGGACAATTAACCTGCGGAACTACTTGCCTCCAGAAGTTGTGAATGCTCCAACACCGGAGGTTTTTGAAGAAGATGTCGGATAACCCTTTGTCTGAAGTGGTGTAGGGTTTCCTGCCTAGGCAGTGGGGTTGGACTAGAAGACCTCCAAAGTCCCTTCCAACTCTGTTATTCCTATTCTAAGAAGAGGAAGGGGGTCCACCTAGTTTCCAAAGCCCCTGCGGGCAAGACAAGTAGAAACAGATGGAAACTAATCAAGGAGAGAAGCAACCTGGAATGAAAGAAGGAATTTCTTGAAGCACAGAGTGATGGATCGGCTGGCTGTCTCTCCCTCCAACCAGGATGCCTTGCCTTGCTGCCTCTTCTGTGTTCATTCCAAGGGCAAGTTTTGTCTGCTCCTCCGCTGCTCTGCCTGGCTCTCTTCAATGGGCCTCCTCAGGTGCCAAGGAATAACTGCACCTCATTTGATGATTGGCTCAAAGTCAGTCAGTCAGCTTTCATGCCTGAGGCGGGACTAGAACTCACCATCTCCTCCTGGTGATTGGCCCAAAGTCAGTCAGCTTTCAGGCCTGAGGCAGGACTAGAACTCACCGTCTCCTGGCGATTGGCCCAAAGTCAGTCAGCTTTCATGCCTGAGGCAGGACTAGAACTCACCGTCTCCTGGTGATTGGCCCAAAGTCAGTCAGCTTTCAGGCCTGAGGCAGGACTAGAACTCACCGTCTCCTGGTGATTGGCCTAAATTCACCCAGTTGGCTTTCATGCATAAGGCAGGACTAGAACTCACTGTCTCCTGATGATTGGACCAAAGTCAGTCAGTCAGCTTTCATAGCTAAAGTGGGACTAGAACTCACAGTCTCCCGCTTTCTAGCCAGGTGTCTTAACTCCTAGACCAAACTGTCTCTCTGTAATTTGTTTATTGTATTTCTCATTTATGTTATGGAACCTTAGCAATTCCCACCTGGCTGCAGCCTGACGAGTGCCCTGGATTAGCGACCCCAGGGTGTGTGTGTTGTTGTTGTTGTTGACGTACGCCCCGGGATGAATCTCCTTTAGATCCTTCCTTGCCCTTGCTTCACGCTTCACGAGGGCAGCGAGTTTCATCTCGGCCAGCCGGCTGGCCTCCATTCCCGACGGATGCCCTGTAGAGGAGCTCAGAATTGGCACGGCATCTAATGAGCCAACGCGGGGGCTGCATCAAATGCCAACCGAAGGATAAAACCGCTTAAATCGAGCCATTGCTCTTTAATAGTCGATTTTGCAATTTTCTCCTGGGCTCAGAAAGGGAAACCTTTGAAAAGATAGGCAGTTCTCTCTCCCACCCCCTCTGTCTCTCTCTCTCTCTGTCTCTATGTCTGTCTGTGTGTGTCTGTCTGTCTGTCTCTGGTGTGTGTGTGTGTCTCTGTCTTTCTCTATGTGTCTCTCTCTGTCTCAGTCTCTCTCTCTGTGTCTCTCTCTCTCTCTGTGTCTGTCTCTCTGTCTCTGTCTCTCTATCTCTGTCTGTCTGTCTGTCTCTGGTGTGTGTGTCTATCTGTCTGTCTGTCTCTCTCTCTCTATGTGTCTCTCTTTGTCTCAGTCTCCCTTTCTCTGTGTGTGTGTCTGTGTCTCTGTCTGTCTGTCTGTCTCTGGTGTGCGTGTGTGTCTCTCTGTCTTTCTCTCTGTGTCTCTGTCTGACTATCTCTCTTTCTTTCTTTCTGTCTGCCTCTCTCTCTCTCTCTCTCTCTCTCTCTCTCTCTCTCTCTCTCTCTCTCTCTCTCCGTCGCAATCTTCTATCTGTAAAAGGTCAGCTGTCCTCCCAGGGTCGGAGAAAGTTAGCGCAAACTCAGGCACCCGGTAGGTGGGCTTCACGGGACCGTGGTTTCATTAACACCCTACAGCTTCAATTAAACCCCCCCCTTCTCCCTCCTCTCTCCCAGGCATGCAATGCAATTCAGCCTTTTCTCAACTTTCTCACCCAAACTGGAAGCCACCTTCCCAAGTGTGACCTTACCAAGGCATTGCCGGTGTTTTTTTTTTTTAAATAATGCCTTGAGAAGACTGCGGTTGGAATATTGCATCCGGGGTTTTTTGGTCACCACAATATAAAAAAAAGGACGTCGAGACTCTAGAAAAAGTGCAGAGAAGAGCAACAAAGAGGATGAAGGGACTGGAGGCTAAAAGATACGAAGAACCAGGGTTCGGGTTCAAAACCCCCAGCAATCAGTTCACTTCCTGGTTGCTGGGTGGGTGTGGCCATGGTGGGCGTGGCCTGACGGAGCTTCCGGGAGTGCTGTTTTTTTTCACCTTCCCCCAGAGTCCGGAGGCTTCCCTCAGGCCTCTGGGAGGGCAAAAATGGCCTCCCCCAAGCTCCGGAGGCCCCCTGGAAGCCGGAAACAGGCCCGTTTCTGGACTTCCGGTCCTTCCGGAAGGCCCGGTTTCCCCCTCCCAGATCCTCCACGCAGGTCCTGCACTTCCCTGCATCCAAAATGGGCCCCGTGGAGACCCCTGGGAGGTGAGAACAGGCTGGGCAGGGCCAGCCGGTCGGTTCAACAACTGGTTCGACGAACCAGATGTAAATTTAATGCCCGGTTCGCGTGAACTGCTCCGAACCGGCTGAATCTCACCCCCTAGCGAAGAACGTATGAAAAATCTCTATGCATCCAGGTCCCGGGTGTCCCACAACTGGTTTTTCAAGAGGCGACTCGACTTTCTGGTTTTTCTTTGAAGGCGTTTCGCTTCTCGTCCCAGGAGCTTCTTCAGTTCCGCTAAAGGAATTGGATTAGTGAAAAGAAAGACTAGCGGGGGGACATGATAGCAGTTTTCCAGTATTGGAGGGGCTGCCCCAAAGAAGAGGAAGGGGTCAAGCTATTTTCCCAAGCGCCGGAAGGCAGGACGAGAGAGAATGGATGGAAACCGATCAAGGAGCGAAGCAACTTAGAATTCAGGAGAAATTTCCTAATTAATTAATTCCTATTTAATTCCTAAATTTTCCTAACAATGAACTAGCAGGACAACCTGCCTCCAGAAGTTGCGAATGCTCCAACACTGCACGAGATGGGACTACCATTTGTCTGAAATGATATAGGGTCTCCTGCTTGAGCAGGGGGGGTTAGACTAGAAGACCTCCAAGGTCCCTTCCAACTCAGTTATTCTGGTATTCACAGCTGCCGCATCATCGCAACATTCCCAAATCCCTCTCCCTGAGTTGGCCAGGGCTCCCTCCATCCCTAAAACCATCCTTCCTTCTCTCCCTACTCCCTCTGATTTTTCCCTTTCCTCTTTTCTTTCTCCTTTTCTCCTTCCTTCCTCTTACTCTCCCTTTTCCTATTTCCCCCTTCCTTTTTTCTTTCCTTCCTCTTTTTCTGTCCCCCACTATCCTTCCTTTCCCTCCTTTCTCTCGCATTTCTTCTATTTCCAGTCCTCTTCCCCGCCACAACTTTCCTTCCTTCCTTTGCCTTTCTTCTTCCTTTTCTTCCTCTTTATTCTCCCTTTCTCCCTTCCCCTCCTTCTGCTACTCTTCCTCTTTCTTTCCTCTTTCCCTCGCCCTTTCAGACCTTCCTTTTTCTTCTCCTTCTTCCCTTCCTTCCCTCTTTTCCACGTCCCCTTCCTCTGTTCTCCTCCCATTTCCTCGTTCTCTTCCTTCCCTTCTAACTCCCATCTCCCTCCCTTTCTGAAACCACGAGCTTCGTCTCCATACCGTCCCCGATGGCAGCTCCTGGCCATCCTGGGATCCCCATCCGTGAGCATGTTCCCCAGCTGGGAAAGGCGTCTCGAACGCCGAAAAGCATCATTTTACGGATGGGGCTGCCAAATGTACACACTTCTCCTTTTGACACCAAAGTGGGGAAGAGTGCATCATCGCTCCTTATGCAGATGTGCCGTCTGGAATTGTCCAGGCTGATCCCCGGGTAGGAGAAAGGATTGTATTCAGCATGGAAAAAGTTCTCTTGCCCGGGGCTGTTGAATCTGGGCTTGCTCTCCACTGCCCTCCCCCCTCCTGCTCCCTCTTTTTAATAATAATAATAATAATAATAATAATAATAATAATAATTCCCCATGGTGTCTTCTCATTCTCTCACTGTTGGGCTGAATTGCCTGCAGCTATTGGGTGAGTTCTGTCTACTCTAGTGAATTAGAATTAGAATTCTTTATTGGCCAAGTGTGTGATTGGACACACGAGGAATTTGTCTTGGTGCAAATACACTCTCAGTATACAAAAAAGAAGATATTATCATCAAGGTACAATAGAATGTAGAATAGAATGGAGCAGAACAGAATAGAATGAGGAATAAGGAACAAGGATAGGATAGGATAGGATAGGATAGGATAGGATAGGATAGGATAG
>NW_020769459.1:394192-410472 GCF_900518735.1 Pseudonaja textilis
TTTTTCACTAGACTAGACATACCCAATTACTACAACCATTCTTCATATCTTTTATCCCCACTCACCTTTGTTGCTCTTCTCTACACTCTTTCTAGAATCTCAACATCTTTTTTTATAATTTAGTGACCAAAACTGGATGCGGTATTCCAAGTGTGGCCTTACCAAGGCCTTGTAAAGTAGTATTAACACTTCACAGGATCTTGATTCTATCCCTCTGTTTATGCAGCCTAGGACTGTGTTGGCTTTTTTTTGGCTGTTGCAGCCACACGGCTGGCTCTTATTTAAGTGATTGTCCACTAGGACTCCAAGATCCCTCTCACAGTTATCGCTATTGAGTCAGGTACCATCTGATTGGTACCTGTGCCTTTAGCTTTTCTAAATGTAAAAACTCGCTTTTCTCCACATTAAATTTCATATTGTTGGACAGAGCCCATTGTTCCAGTCCGTCAAGATCTTTTTGGATCCTGAGCTTGTCTTCTGGGGCATTGGCTACTCCTGCCAGCTTAGTGTCATCTGCAAATTTGATGAGTTCTGTTAGGATATGTGCAGAGTAACCCTTGTATAAAAAGGATATGCACACAGGGTTAGTCAGTATCAGTCCCTAGTCAGTCAGTATCAGTATAAAGAGAGATCATCTATGAAAAAGAGAAAGAGAATTAAACCATGATCTATAGCTCCCTCTTAAGGCAACTTGTAGCATAATTAACCAACCAGAATACACCATAATACATTACAGTATGTTTCCTTAAAGCTACAAACATATATATTTGTAGTTTATATATTGTCAACCCAACTACGTTATTTACATATACATAACAAGTTCCCCTTCTATTCCCTCATCCAAGCCATTAATGAAGATATCGAAGAGTCCTGGGCCTATGATGGAGCCTTGTGGTACCCCACTGCTTACTTCCCTCCATGTGGATGTAGTATCATTAAGTACTACTCATTGAGTACGGTTTGTCAGCCAGTCATGAATCCATCTGGTGGTGATGTTGTCTATTCCACATTCTACCAGCTTACCAAGAAGTAGTTTGTGATCTATTAGTACATCACGTTCCAGGACTCCAATGCCTGTATATCAAAGTATGAGGAACAATTGTGGAGAACTTGAAGTCCTAGTACATGAGGGCAGATACAGCATTCTGGCTATTACCGAAACTTCGTGGCATATGAAACCTATGACTGGAATGTACTGCTAGGAGGGTTTAATTTGTTCCAAAGAAACAGATCTAACAAAAGAGGAAGTGGAGTGGCATTAACTACTGAAATGCAAATAAATAAACAAACAAACAAACAAATAAATAAATAACCAAGGATGAAAATATTAAGATACAGATAGTCCACGCCAACTCAGAAAGCTCAAACTGCCCAAGGAGCTGCTGATCCAGTTTCACAGGGGAATGATTGAGTGTATCATCTGCACCTCCATAACTGTCTGGTTTGGTCAGGGGTGGGATTCACATTTTTTAACAACGGGTTCTGTGGGCGTGTCTAGGTGGGCGTGGCCATGTGACTGGGTGGGCGTGGCTTTTTCTTTCATTTTTTTTGCAGCACCCATTCCCCTGGGTTTGTTTGTTTTTTTGCCTCCTGGGCCTCAGGGAAGCCTCTTGGGGGGGGGGGTGCTTTTGCTCCCATGAAGCTTCCCTGGGGCTCAGGAAGGCAAAAAACAGAGCATGGGGGGGGACATGCAGCACCCACCCACCCCGCTCCCACCCCTGGCACCCCGTTTTGCTTCCTGGGCCTCAGGGAAGCCTCCTGGGCGAAGCAGTAAGACAGCGAGGGGGATCCCGGCACAGCTGATCATCAGAACAGCTGATCCTTGGGAGGGGGGAAAATGCCTTAAGAAGCGACTGGGCGGAGGAGAATGCAGCCAGCGATGTCGGGCATGAGCGATAAGGACTGACTGGGCGGAGAGGAGAGGGGCAGGGCAGGTGGACTGGAGCCGGATCAGCCAGGGGCATGATTTGCCAGTTCTCTGAACCGTGCATAATCGTAACAACCGGTTCTATAGAACCGGTCCAAACCGGTAGACTCCTACCCCTGGGTTTGGTTCTGCAACCCAACAAGACAGAAAACAGACCTCTGACAGTAATTAGGACTCGTGGGCATGAAAAAGGATGCAGTGTTAATCTGTGGAAGAGCAACTGCGGAAGGACAAGACAGGTGACCTCTTTCCAGGTCACTTTTCATCCTTGGGGGCTACAAGGTGACTGCCGTGCAAGTTGATATTTGCACGGACGAATGGAACATAATTTTTATTTTTTATTTTTCCCGACGAAGGAACGGTCGTTGCAGAACGAAGGAGGGTCTAATTCAGCCGTGCAGGTTTTCTCATGCTGAGTTTGTCTCCCCGGCAGGGATGGGCATTCCCACCATCACAGCCACCCGCATCCTGAAGGGGCACATGCAGAACCCGCCGACTCCTGAGTCACCTTTAAGTATGGACGCTTTTCCGTTCGTGGCGCTTTCCAAGGTAGGAAGCCGTTGCTTTCATTTTTGTGACCTTGGCGCTCCCAGTGGATTTCCTGGTGGACGGGGACGACAACAGGGGGAACTTGTCTTTCCCTGTTCTCAAAAGTTCCTGGGACACAGAAAAGATGATCAGATCAGATCAGATGATGACAAGAGAAGACAAGAGAAGACAAACCGATGATGGGATGGGATTGGAAGGGAAGGGATGAAAAGAAAAGAGAGGAGAGGAGAAGGGAAGGGAAGAGAAGAAAAGAGAAGGGAAGGGAAGGAAAGGGAAGGCAAGAGAAAAGAGAAGAGAAGAGAAGGGAAGAGAAGAGAAGAAAAGAGAAGGGAAGGAAAAGAGAAGAGAAGGGATGAGAAGAAAAGAGATGAGAGGACAGGAGAGGAGAAGGAAAGGGAAGAGAAGAAAAGGGAAGGGAAGGGAAGGGAAGAGAAGAAAAGAGAAGGGAAGAGAAAAAGAGAAGGGAAGAGAAGAAAAGAGAAGAGTAGGGAAGAGAAAAAGAGAAGGGAAGGGAAGAAAAGAGAAAGGAAGGGAAGAGAAGAGTAGAGAAGAGAAAAGAAGGGAAAGGAAGGGATGGGAAGAGACAATAATTCAGTGACAGGATGCTTTCAATCGTCCCTCTATAGAAAGTGGTAAGGAAAGGGCTAAGAAGACGTACTTTTCTCATTTGGTGCAGACAATTCGGTGCTCAATTGTGGTCATAAGTCAAGGACTACCTGTATTCTGCAATTTTTCTGATGCCATAAAAGAGGGAGAGCTGGTTTGAACCGGGTCTGCCTGGGCCGCTTGTACCCAAGAGTAGGGCTGGCCTTTCCTCCTCCCCCCGCCATGCCCTCCCCTCCAACCCGGAGAAGCTGTTTTGAAACCCTGGGAGCCTGGAGGCTCGGGACTTCCTCCCAGCTGTCTCTCTTGCTCTGTGCAGACCTACAACGTGGACCGCCAAGTGCCTGACAGTGCAGGAACGGCCACTGCCTACCTCTGTGGGGTGAAGGCCAACTACATGACCATTGGCGTGAGCGCCGCCGCCCGGTTTAACCAGTGCAATACAACGGCGGGCAACGAAGTCATTTCAGTCCTGAAGCGGGCTCAGCTGGTTGGTAAGGAGGAGAGGATCGGAAGGCGGGGAATGTGAGGTCGGTGAACTTTATGAATGAATAAATCCTTCACTTTCACTTTCACTTTCACTTCCACTTTTGCTTTCACCTTCACTGGCACTTGCACCCACACTTTCACTTTCACCTACACGTTCACGTTCACTTTCACCTACACGCTCACATTCACCTACACCTACACTTTCAGATACTTTCACCTGCACCTACACTTTCACTTTCACATACACCTTCACGTTCACATACACTTTCACTTTTACATACACCTTAACTTTCACATGCCCACGCACTCTCAATTTCACAACTTTCACTTTCACTTTCACCCACACGTTCACTTGCACCTACACTTTCACCAAACTTTCACTTTCACCTACACGCTCACATTCACCTACACCTACACTTTCACATACTTTTCACCTGCACCTACACTTTCACTTTCACACACACCTTCACGTTCACATACACTTTCACTTTCACGTACACCTTAAGTTTCTCCTGCACATGCACCTTCAATTTCACCACTTTCACTTTCACTTTCACCCACACTTTCGGTTTTACTTTCACTCTCACTCTCACTCTCACTTTCATTATTGCATGCACACCATATTTTTGCACGCCAGAATGGAGCGGATGGAATTATGCAAGCCACACAGGTAATCCTCAACTTACAACCATTTGTTTAGGGGCCATTCGAAGTTACAACGGGACTGGGGGAAAAAGCGACTTATGACTTTTTCACGCTTACGACCGTTGCCGCACCCCTATGATCATGTGATCAAAATTGGGGCACTTGGCCGCTGACTCGTATTTATGACAGTTGCCGTGTCCCCGGGAGGGGGCGGGGGGGTCCTGTGATTTCCTTTTGCGACCTTCTGACAAGCGACATCAAGGGAGGGAAAGCCAGATTCGCTTCACCACCGGGTTCCTAACCTTAACACCTGCAGTCATTCACTTAATAACCGTGGCAAGAAAGATGGTCAAATGGGTGAAAGCTCACTCAGCAACTGACATGCTTAGCAATGGAAAATTGGGGCGGGGGCTCCCTCGTGGTCGTAAGTCGAGGACTGCCTGCATCTTTCTGGTTTGAATACTTGTTTCATCTGAAGGCGTCGTTTTCGCCGAGCTTCTCGGTTGTTCGGTTGCTTTTCGCACACCGTGGGTGTGGTTCCAGGCTGATGGCGTGAATGGCCCTTCTCCCTTTCTCCCTCCCTCACAGGGAAGTCCGTGGGGATTGTGACCACCACGCGAGTCCAGCACGCTTCCCCGGCTGGCAATTACGCCCATGTGGTGAACCGAAACTGGTATGGCGACAGCAACCTGCCTAAGTCAGCGCTCGCGGAAGGCTGCAAGGACATCGCCGCGCAACTCATCGAAAACGTGAATCTCACAGTAAGTCAGAGGAGCCCAAACCCATCGGTCTTGTTTGAAGACCCTTCCGGGTGTGTGTGTGTGGCCTGCTACCGGTTCGCACTGGTTTGGCAGAACCGGGTGTAAATTTGACATCTGGTTTGCCAAACCAGTAGTTGCAATGATGGGCTGGCCCCGCCCACACCCCCCACCCTTCCCAGGAGTCCCCAAATGGCCCTTTTTGGATCCCGGAGACTCTGGAAGGCCGGAAATGGGCCCCGTTTCCAGCCTCCGGATCCTGGGGAGGGCGGAGATAGCCCCCCCCCATGGTGCGGAGGCCAACTAGGCCACACCCACCATGGACATGCCCACCCAGCACCCAAGCAGAGAACCCATTTGCTGAAATTTTTCGAAGCCCACCCTTGGACCTTTCTTGTTGTTTTTTTTTAAAAAAATAATGTTTTATTAATTTTCTACTATTACATTTAATGAGTGTTTAATAAACATCGTGTTGTCCGGATTGCTTTGTCTGCTAAACAAGGCAAATTATATTCCTATTCTTTACCCCCCATTTTTTCCAGCCATGGATAACATAAATTCCACGTTTGGTATGTATCTTCTATATCTTCTTCCTGATTGATCTTCAATGTAAGTCTGTCCATTGGTGCGCAGTCCAATATCTTCTTAATTATCTCTTCCTCTAGTGGTATTTCTTCTTTTTTTTCCAATGCTCAGAAGGCACCAGGGACCCTAGAGGAGTCCTGCTCCTCCTCCTCTTTGTAAACCCCACTCCCTTCTAACACTGATGATGTTGCCTAGTTGGGTCGTGAAACGTCTGCAATGAACCACCAAGATTAGAGAGAACCAAGGACCCACAGTTGTTTTCCTCCTCCTCCTCCTCCTCCTCCTCCTCCTCCTCCTCCTCTGTAAACCCCTGTCCCTTCTAGCACTGATGATGTTACCTAGTTGGGTAATGAAATATCTGCAATGAAACAACCAAGCTCAGAAAGCAGCAGGAACCCTATGGTAGTTGTCGTTGTCCTCCTCCTCCTCCTCCTCCTCCTCCTCCTCCTCCTCTCTTCAAACCCCCACTCCCTTCTAGCACTGATGATGTGACCTAGTTGGGTCATGAAACGTCTGCAAGAAAACAGCCCAGCTCAGAGAGCACCAAGGACCCCACAGATTTCCTCCTCCTCTTCCTCTTCCTCCTCTTCCTCCTGCCTCCTGCCTTCCCATAAACCCCATTTCTTTGTAGCCCTGATGATGTGACCTAGTTGGGTCATGAAACGTCTGCAAGAAAACCACCAAGCCCAGAGAGCGCCAAGGACCCCCAGCAACTCACGTTTTCTGCACCCCGTCCTTTCCTTGGCAGGTGGTCCTGGGTGGGGGCAGGAAATACATGACTCCCAAAGGCACCCCAGACCCTGAATACCCCACCAAAAACTCAACCCAAGGGACCCGTAAAGATAACAGGAACCTAATTGAGGAATGGCTCCAAGCTTTGCCGGTAAGTCTCATTATTTTTTTTCCACCCTGCCTATCCTCCAATCTGGTGCCCTCCATTTGTAGGGGAACTACAAATCTCAAAAAAAAAAAAAAAAAAAAATTCTCTAGCAGAATGGGAATTTCAGGCAGTCTGCGACTTACAACTGTTCAGTTAGTGATGGTTCCAAGTCACCCCCCTGCTGTGAAAGTTAGAGACATGTTGTCAACTCATAAAATATTTCTCTGGTCTTTTTAGAGTGGCCAACAGAAAGGGGGCGGGGGAAAGAATTGCAGCAGCTTGCAAAACCGAAACGGCGTTCCATAAATGTTTTCGGAGATTGTAACTAGGTGACGGGAGTTTCTGCAAAATTCTAACTGGAGAGCATGATTGATGACTCTGGGCTATGGACGTGTCCCCTTGGAGAGTATGAATTAGGATACACCCAGCGGGTGGGGGGAAAACCAGAGTCAAGGGTGACCATGAATTATGTGTTTCAGAGTCAGCTACACCCAGGCCGTGCCGGCATGTTACCTCCCAATAAATCCTTTTTAAGTTTTGGAAGTTTGGCTCCAGACTCAGGATTTAACGGCTGGAATCCTGACACACGTCTTAAAGGAGCCGAGATTGGGAAACCCTGTTGTAACTGGGATAAAAAAAGAAACCACAGTGATTGTGGGTAGAGCTTCAACTGCACTGTGGTGTCCGCCATTGTGACTTTTTTGACCCAACTTGCACCTCCTCCCTGGGCAGGGGTCTTTCTCACCAGTCTCTGGTTTTCTGTTCTAGGGTAGCAAATACGTTTGGAACCGAAATGACATGTTGAAAGCCGCCAGCGACCCAAAAGTTCGCCGTCTGATGGGTAAAGGATTCAAAATGCGTTTTCCCTCCCCTGTGTGTGCTTTTGTGTTTCTCTCTGTGTGTCTTTGTGTGTCTGTGTGTGCCATTGATTTTTTTTACCCCCTCTAAATATAGTTGAATTTATAGCTATTAAACTCAGTTTACATATTCTGGGGAAACTAGTGACAAAGATTGGGTTGTTTTCAGGCTGCTCACTATTACAGTTTGTGTGCGTTTGTGTGTATGTGTTTGTGAAAGGTTACACAGAAGAAAGGACTTCCCTGCCCAGCTCAAGAGGGAAAGCTTTAGACAGCAGCATTCTGACATGCAGTTTAACCCCCATCTCGAAATTGCATGCTGAAAACAGTGTTGCATTTGTGTTTGCTGATGGAAGAAGAGAATTAAAAATGCCCTCCCTCTTTCTAACTACCCTGTTTCCCCCGAAATACTTCCTACCCTGAAAGTAAGTCCTAGTTTGATTTTTACGCATGCACCCAATATAAGCCCTACCCACAAAATAAGCCCTAATTAAGATCCCGCCCACCCCAGAGTGCATGGGTAAAAATTAAGCTAGGGTGGAGATGGAGAGGGGGTGAAGCTACCCTACTACTTACCTTTGGACAGTTGTAGCCAGGCCTCGCACACCCCAACACCTGCCTGGCTGGTCCATTTCTTCTGCAGCCAGCAAGGCTGGCAAGGCTTTCCCGAAGGCCTCTGTTACTGAGAAAAAAGCTCCAGATCGACCCAGAGCTCCGTTTTCACCTGAAGAGGCCTTCAGGAAAGCCTTGCCGGGCACAGAAGAAGAGGTTCCTGAAGGCCTCTGACAGCGAAAAGGAGGCCGTGGGCGATGCGCGCAAGTGAGGTTAGTCAGTGGATGACATCCCCCCAAAATAAGACCCGGTGCTTTTCTTGGTAGCAAAAAAAAAAATATAAGACAGGGCCTTATTTTCAGGGAAACATGGGTAGTTTCCCCAAACTAAGATTTGAACTTTAAAATCAGCAAACCGGATGGATTTGGAGCCAACCCAAAAGCTAACTGAGATATTGCCAACACAGCTTTATATGTTGTGTGAATGCAGCCAGCATGTTTTTATCTGGTCGCGTTACACGTGTGAGGTGATTGAGTGGTTTGAACCCTGGACTCTCAACCTTGGCCTTCGCTGGCGGTGTGAAGAACGTTTCTTGTTTTTCTCAGGCCTCTTTGAACCTTCAGACATGAAATACGAGCTGAACCGAGACAACAGCACTGACCCGTCTCTGGCCGAGATGACCGAAGTGGCCATCCAACTCCTCAGTTCCAACCCAAAGGGCTTCTATCTCTTTGTTGAAGATAAGTCTTGGATCTCTACCAGGATGGTCTTCTCAGTTCCCCAAGCGATCGAAGGAGGAACCGATAGCGGAGGAGGATTTTGAGGGGGAGAACGAATAGCTTATTTTTACATCGGATGGGCTAACCAAGTCAGGGAAAGCTCTAAATCACTGTGTCAATCATACACACTGGGTAAAAAGTAGGAACGTCAAGGTCGATCACCTTATAGCAAGATTCCATGCAGAAAATCCAACCTAGTGGGGTTCGCAACCCTAAATTCTATATCTGCACTCAATTTGTTTTCGCTTTATATAGGTCACCTTCAAGAAGTGAGAGGAGCCGAATGTCAATTCATAAAACGTTTCTATGCCTGTTTTAGTAGTTGCCATTAAAAAAAAAGTGTGTGGGGGGGAAGGAATCTGGAAGAGCAGTGTAGCAGTTTGGAAGCGGAAGTACATTCCAACTGTCATCTTTGAAAGATTATAAATAAACTACCGGAGCTTTTGCCTGCAAATATATTTAATTGGAGAATGTGATGGATGACACCCAGCCCGTGAAGGTGCTCAGTTGGAGAATCTGATTTATGGCACACCCAGGGGGGAGGGGGAGAACAGGGCCACAGGGGACTGTGAACTATGTATGCCAGAGTTGGCTTCATACAGGGCAGTGCCAGTATGTTGCCTCTAATGAACCCTTTGAAGTTTTTTGAAGTTTGGCTCGAGAATCATGATTTAATTAGAGCGATTGCTGGAATCCTGACACAGTGTTTGTTAACCTAACTCTAAGATGGGTGGATCAGCTCCCAGAATTCCCCAGCCAGCTGGGCTCTATGAACTCTGGGAGTTGAAGTCCCCCTATCTGAAAAGTTGCACCTGCTCTTCCCATTTCACGAGGCAGAATTGACCACGGACACCACGCTGGTATTGCGAAGCGAGCCCTGACGGAGGCGATCGAGTTTGACAAGGCCATCGAACGAGCTGGGGTGTTCACGAGGGAAAAGGACACATTGACCGTCGTGACGGCCGACCATTCTCATGTCTTCAGCTTTGGAGGCTACACTCTCCGGGGATCCTCCATTTTCGGTAGAGCAAGGGATTCAGCCAAGGGGTGGGATTCAAAAATCCAAGTAACTGGTTCGCTGCACAGTTGCTGGGTGGGCGTGGCCATGGTGGGCGTGGCCTACCGGAACTTCCGGGACGACCGTTTTTTGCCTTTCCCAGAGTCCAGAGGCTTCCCTCAGGCTTCTGAGGGAAGGTCGAAAATGGCCTCCCTCGGGCTCCGGAGGCCCTCCGAAAGCTAGAAATAGGCCCGTTTTCAGACTTCTGGAACTTTCAGGAGAGCCATTTTCCCCCTCCCAGAGCCTCCGCAGAGACCCTGAACTTACCTGCATCCAAAACGGGTGGCGTGGAGACTCCTGAAAGGGGTAGGGCCAGCTGGTTAGTTCAACTACCGGTTTGGCGAACCAGATCTAAATAAAACAACTGGTTTCCCCGAACCAGCCCGGACTAGCTGAATCCCACCCCTGGTTCAGCCTCAAGGCGGGTCGCTTTCGGTGAGGAGAATCTGAAGAGGTTGTTTGGCCCTCAAGGAGGTCATGAGACCTACAGTGGAGGCCCCCTATGAGGAATCTATGGGTCAGGAAAGATGAGAATATGGGAGGGGAAACCATGGAAGATCTTGTAAAAGAGAACTGGGTGAGAACTCTTAATAACCTGAGGCAATGTTTCTCCATCTTGGCAACGTTCAGATGTGAGGACTTCAACTCCCGGCTGGGGAATTCTGGGAGTTGAAGTCCACGTATATTAAGGTTGTTAATACTCGTCTACGGAGTTGTTCCAAGGTCCCTGGGCTGATCTAAGACATCTGGAAGGAGAAGACACCACCTCATATATCTCATAGTAGGTCTTCTTCCCAGTTTCAGTTGCCTGTAGCCACCTTCTCCTAGGTCACCCCTTGGAGATAACCCAGAGCTTGATGAATTTAGACTGTGATTCACGTATTTTGAGGGTTATCTTCCCCGAGATAGAAGGTAGGTGGCCTCCTACTGTATTCAAAGTAGCCAGAAGGTTAATGCTTCACAATGGGCTTTGTTGTCCTAGAGGCAGACAGGCTGGAAAACATGGCTCAGAAGGTCTCCTTCTTCCTTCCAGGTTTAGCCCCCGAAACTGGGACAGACGGCAAGCCGTACACCTCCATCGTTTACGGCAACGGGCCAGGCTACCAGATCACTGGCCAAGGCCGACCGAATGTGACCACGGAAGAAATTGGTAAGAGGGATACAGAAGCCAGATCGGCTGGCTGGTTAAAAGCCCACAATGGACGGATGCAGTCAGACACCCTCAACCTCACCCTCATACCCAGAATCCCCAGCTGCAATTCTGAACTGGAGCAAACTGCGTTTCTCATCCCTCTTCCAGCCAGATGGCGTTAATGGCTGGGAACGATGGGAGTTCCGTTTGCTCAAAAGACTGACTGTGGGGGGAAGGCAGCTTTTGAGTAAGAACGATAGAAGGAAGGAGCAGCGCCGGACAATATTAAAAACTCCCTGGATACCAAGTGTTTTTTAATCTTAGCCATTTTAAAATGTGTGGACTTCCACTCCCAGGATTCTCAAGCCAGCATGGAATTCTGGGAGTCGGAGTCCAAGCCACTTAAAGTTGCCAAATTGAAAAATATTGGACTACACGATCTGCAGGTGTCTGTGGAGATTCTCAGTCATCCAAGTCATGGTTGTCTCAAAAGTTCTTTTTTTCCCCCCAAGATGCAACTGGACTTTCTTGTTTTTCTTTGAAGACGTTTCGCTTCTCACCCCCAAGAAGCTTCTTCAGCTCTTGACTGGATGGCGGCGAAGGGAAGGATCTATACTCCTTGCAGACAGCTGGTCATTTTCATCCTTTTGGAGGGGCATTGAGGCCACTTGGAGGCTTATCTGCATCCTCAGAGTCACCTGAGGATGCAAATGATCACCTGTCTGCAAGGAGTATAAATCCTTCCATTTCCCACCGTCCTGTCAGAGCTGAAGAAGCTTCTTGGATGAGAAGTGAGACGTCTTCAGAGAAAAAACAAGAAAGCCCAGTTCAGCTTCATTTAAACAACCCCATAATCCTTTGCAGGGAGGAGTCTGGGCAACTGAATGAAGCTAGCAGAGGGTTTTCTGGCCGGATGCCCTTCCTGTAGCCAATGCAGAGTTTTGTTCAGCTGATATACTCTCAGCGTGCCCAGAGAGAGAAATATCTGCCTCTACCAAGGATCAAACTCACAGCCTCCTGATTGTGAGGTGATCAAGGCCATTGCACCACTCACAAGAAAGTCCAGTTGCCTCCTGAACTAAAGCGCCTTTGGGAGAACCAGGACCTGGAATGACGGAGAATCTCTACAGACTTTTAGCTATGCAGTTTGGGGTGGACACCCTTGGAACGGGGTGGGAGTAGGAATGGATTTCCAGAGGGAAAAAATTGCAGGCCACAGGAACCATTTGCACCACTCGGTTGACCCTGAGGACACAGATAAACCTCCAAGTGGCCTCAACGACCCTCCAAAAGGATGCAAACAACCAGCTGTCTGCAAGGAGCATCAATCCTTCCGTTCCCCACTCCGTTGCAGCACTCTCATGTGATCATTTGGACCCTTGGCAGCTGGCTCAGACTTATGACCATTTTCACGTTTATGAGCATTGCAGCATCCCCCGGGGTCTTCAGTCAGAGCTGAAGAAGCTTCTCAGATGAGAAGCGAAACGTCTTCAAAGAAAAAAACAAGAAATTCCAGTTGCCTCTTGCAGAAAAAGTACCTTTGGGACAACAATGTAGTTACTACTCCCTTTTCCCAGGAATATTTTCCCTAGACCAGAGGTGGGCTAAGCTTTTTGGGCTCCTGTGCCAAAAATTGTGCGCACGCTTACACGCTCACGCTCTCGAGCCAGCACCCGGAAGGCAATGCACGCCCCCACCCACGCCCCCTACGCATACGCGCCCAATCCCCCCCTGCCACCCTCTTACCTGCACTGCGCCTCATAGCTGATTTTTGGTGGATTTGAGGCCTTTTTTCGGCCTCCCAGAGGCTTGAGGAAGGCTTCTGCGGGCTTCTGCAGGCTGAAAACTAGGCCCGTTTCATCACTTCCGGTATTTTCAGAAAAACAGGAAGTGACTAAACGGGGCTAGATTTCGGCCTACAAAGCTTGTAGAAGCCTGCAGAAGCCTCCCTCAAGCCTTTGGGAAGCCGAAAAAGGCCTCAAACCCACCGAAAATCAGCTGTGCAGCGCACACATGCACAGTGATGTAAGTTTGCCTGCAACTCATGTGGTGGCACAAATGGCTCTGCGTGCTACCTCTGGCACACATGTGATAGGTTTGCCATCACGGCCCTAGACTTTTACATCTAGTTTATATCCTGGGATCTCCTTGTGGTCTCCTTTCTGATCAATAATCAGGGCAGACCCTGCTTTGCTTGGAAAACAAGGGTTGTCTGGATGCTGCCAGAGGTGGAATTAAACTTGGAAGGGAAAAACACTTCGGTCACTGGTTTAGGTAGGGGTGTTTGCAGGGTGAGGTCAGAAAAGTCAATATGGCAACCATGATGGTGTAATCTCCAAAGCTCTGCTTGCTGTTTACAGTTAGTCCTCCTGTAAATTCCTGTTGCTGAGCGAGACAGTTGTTAAGTGACTTTTGGCCCATTTAAGCAGATCAATGGCGTTATTAAGTGAGGACCACAGTTGCTAAGTGAGCCTGACTTCCCCACTGATTGTGCTTGTCAGAAGGTCTCCAAAGGTGACCCCATAATTCCAAGACATAAATATGAGTCAGTTGTGCCTGAATTTTGATCAGGGGACCATAGGAAACGCTGCCATGGTTGTGGGAAAATGGTCATCAGTGTGAACCAGTTGCCAGTCGTCCAAACGTTGATCACACGAGGACGCTGCAACGGTCATAAGTCTGAAAAACAGGCCTAAGTCACTGTTTTCAGTGGCGTTGTGACTTCAAACAGTTATTAAATGAACTGTTGTAAGCTGAGGACTCTAAGTACAGGTCTAGCTATGGCACTCAGCCCTCCTTTGAGCGAGCAACGAAGAGGCCATCATGCAGCGGTTCAACCAAGACGCCCCAGTGAATCAAGGGTGCTGAGTTCGGGTCACCATCTTTTTTTCTTAAGCGTCTTCCTTTTCCAAAATAGGGACGCTCAGTGGCTCGGCGGCTAAGACGCCGAGCTTGTCGATCAGAAAGGTCGGCAGTTCAGCGGTTCGAATCCCTAGCGCTGTGTCACGGAGTGAGCTTCCGTTCCTTGGCCCAACCTAGCAGTTCGAACGCATGTCGAAAGGAACGCAAGTAGAAAAATAGGTACCCCTTTGGTGGGAAGGGAACAGCGTTCCGTGCGCCTTCGGAGGCGTTTAGTCCGGCCGGCCACAGGACCACGGAGACGTCTTCGGACAACGTTGGCTCTTCTTCGGCTTTGGTGACGGAGATGAGCAGCGCCCCCTAGAGCCGGAAATGACTAGCACGGATGTGGGAGGGGCACCTTTACCTTTTACCTTTCCTAAAAGATCCCTCCTGCCCATCTAACCTCTGGTCTTCTCTCCCCAGAGGAAAACGATTATCACCAGCAGGCCGCCGTGCCGCTCTTGTCAGAGACCCATGGAGGGGAGGACGTGGCCATCATGGCCAAAGGACCTATGGCTCACCTTTTCCACGGGGTGCAGGAACAATCCTACGTTGCCCACGCCATGGCCTACGCCGGCTGCTTGGAGCCCTACCAGACGTGCGATTGGCCCGATATGATAGTTAAGAAGTCTGCAGCTGCCCCCAAGGCCGGCCTCGCGGGACTCCTCCTCACTCCCTTGCTCCTCTGGATCTGCTAGTCCTTCCCCTGGGGCATTCTGGGTCAATCTGGCTCTTCTTCCTCCTCCTCCTCCTCCTCCTCCTCACGTCTGGAACGGAGCTGCCCTCTCAGTATCTTCTCCTAGGGGTGGGTGGGCTTCTAAATCATGCGGGTTTTTTTTTAACACCTTGGTGGACTTCAACTCCCAGAATTCCCCATGCCTGGACTCAGGCAGGCTTTCCAAGCTTCTACACCAGGGGTCCCCAAACTGGGCCACTTCTGGGAATTCTGGGAGTTGAAGTCCGCCAGTCTTAGAGCGGCCAAGTTTGGAGGCCTCTGTTCTGCGCTGTTTGCGAGTTCCTTTCCAAGTAAATTTAAGATTTCGGGGTTTCCAGATTCGTGGCAGGTTTAGCTTGCAAAGTGAAGGTTAAGAGGACACGCGCACACGAGATTCGTCCTCTTCCTCCTCCGATGGGGCCATGGCCCTACCTATCTTTTTGATACCTGCAGCTACCTGGATGATCAATGAATGCCAGACGCTCCGTTGCGCATGCGCACAAAAAACCGGCTTTGGCCTTTTTTATTTATTTATTTATTTTTACTTTGATGTCATCAGCAGCAGATAAAAATACAAAGCGACATTTCTGTACAAAAGGCTGCTGTGGCCGACTGGCCAGGCAGTTCTACTCATGGAAATAAGAGGGGGGAGAGGGAGGGGGAGGGAGGGAGAAAGAGAGGGGAGAGATAGGGAGGGGAGGGAGGGAGGGAGAAAGAGGGAAGGAGAGGGAGGGAGAAAGAGAGGGGAGAGGAAGAGGAAGGGAGAAAGAAAGTGAGAGGGAGAAAGTGAGAGAGGGAGAGACAGAGGGAGGGAGGGAGAGAGGAAGAGAGAAGAGGAGATGGAGGGGGAGAGAGAGAGAGGAAGAGAGATAGGAGAGGGAGGGAGAAAGGAAAAGAGGAAGAGAGAAGTGGAGGGAGAGAGAGAGGAAGAGATAGAGAGGAGAGGGAGGAAGAGAGAGGGAGGGAGGGAGGAAGAGAGGGTAGAGAGGGAGGCAGGAAGAGAGGGTAGAGGAAGAGGGAGGGAGAAAGAGAGAGGGAGGGAGAGACGGAGAGACGGAGGGAGGGAGAAAGGGAGAGAGGAAGAGAGAAGAGGCGATGGAGGGGGAGGGAGGGAGAAAGGAAGAGAGAAGTGGAGGGAGGGAGAGAGGAAGAGATAGAGGAGAGGGAGGAAGAGAGAGAGGGAAGGAGGGAGTGGTTGGAAAAAAGGAAGGAGGGAGCGGGAGACAGAGGGAGGGAGAGAGAAAAGGGAGGGAGAGAGAATGTGTGAATTGTATGTCTCTATGCACCCAGGCATGCAGCTGCCTGGCTCAGCATGAATTTGGGCCTGCCTTCTCTAATACCAGGGGTGTCAACCTGGCATCCCGGGGGGGCGGGGAGGTGGGGAGGTGCGCGGATGCATCACACACAGACCACGCCCACCCTAGCTCCACAAAGGGGGGAAAACCTCACAAAATGTCAGGTGACGGCAACGTGACGCGGTGAGTTTAACCTAAGGCAGGGGTCCCCAACCACCGGGCCGCGAACCGGTCCCGGTCCATGGAACATTTCCTACCGGGCCGCCAGTTTGCTGGGTGCCGCCATCTTGTTTGACGAGAAAGTGCTTCCGGGTGAGCTTTTCCGGTTGGAAAGCGGCGTTTGGGTCCTGAAGGAATCCTCGCGCCTTAATTTCATCGAAGGAGGGGTGCTTCGAATGAAACTAAGGCGCGAGGATTCTTTCAGCACCCAAAGCAAGGCGAGCCGAGCGACCGTCCCAAAGCCGTCCCGAAGCGAAGCCCATCGACAAAGGTACAAAGGAGGAGTTGAAGGTGGCGGGGAGAAGCGGGGGACGGCTGGCTGGCCGGTCGCTCGGCT
>NW_020769459.1:417144-428163 GCF_900518735.1 Pseudonaja textilis
CCTTCCTTCCTTCCTTCCTTCCTTCCTTCCTTCCTTCCTTCCTTCCTCTTTCTTCCTTCCTTCCTTCCTTCTTCTCCCTCCCTTTCCCTTCCTTCCTTCCTTCTTTTTCTTCTCCCTCCCTCCCTCCCTTTCCCTTCCTTCCTTCTTTCTTTCTTCTCCCTCCTTCCCTTCCCCTTCCTTCCTTCCTTCCTTCCTTCCTTCCTTCCTTCCTTCCTTCCTTCCTTCTTTCTTTCTTTCTTCTCTCTCCCTCTCTCCCTTTTCCTTCCTTCCTTCCTTCCTTCCTTCCTTCCTTCCTTCCTTCCTTCCTTCCTTCCTTCCTTCCTTCCTTCCTTCCTTCCTTCCTTCCTTCTTTCTTCTCTCTCTCTCTCTCTCCCTCTCTTTCCCTCCCTCCCTCCCTCCCTTCTCGCATCTTCTTTCTTCCTTGAGGTGGCAGGTTGGGCAGTGGGAGCAGCAGGACACCTTGCTCTGGGTCGGGGCCTCCATGGGAGGGACTCTTGGGACAATTTGGCACAAGGCAACTTCCCTTTCATGGAGCTGAGAAAGAAAGAGGAAGGCTCACCCCAGTCATCGTAGCCGTGGGTCAGCTCGTGCCCGATAATTGTACCAATTCCCCCATAATTCAAAGACCTGTAGGGGTGAGACAAGCACTGTGAGTTGGGGACGGGTGAAGAGGACAATCAACTGCTTGGGGGGGGGTTGGGTTGGACTAGATGACCTACAAGGTCCCTTCCAACTCTATTAATCTGCATCTGACCAGAAAAACCCTTGCAAATAATGGGATTTTGTGGAATCCAGAAAGAGGAAGGGATGGCCTCCAACTGCAGCAGGACAGAAGCACTAAGTAGTATTAGTACTTTATTGTCATTGCATTTCGTGCAATGAAATTAAATGCCATCTTCAGTATATATTGTGTTGTGATTGGAAGGATCGGTCCTGTTGGGAGTTTTGACTCTGATGACTGTTAGATCGTGGATTAACGTCAGAACCAGGAAACGTTAATCTGAAGGGCAAGCCAGTTAATTAGCACGTTGCCTTAATGGGTATAAAAGGACACAGCTGAGCTGGTGCATTTCGCCAGGAACAAAATGACTATTTTGAATGAGGACGTTACAGCAAAGAGCTCTCTGTTTGTTTGAATTTCGAAGGGGAGTCCTAACAGTTTCTGCCAGTCGTTATCTTGTTATTTCCTTCAGTTTGATTTGATTGTGAAACGGCTGCTTTATGTTTGTTCGTTTGAATTTCCAAGAGGAGACATAACAATATTGTATGTAAGAAATGTGTGTGTGTGTGTGTGTGTGTATGGTATTCAACTTTGTTCGGGTATTTTCCCACGTCATTATAGTTGTGCTTTTAAAGTTGTGTAGCAACGTTTCGGCAGAATCTCTTCTGCCATCATCAAGCTTGTCCGGCTTGTAATGATGTGGGGAAATACTCGAACAAAGCTGAATACCGAAACATATAAATACTTGTGAAAACTTAAGAGAACAAATATATACATGTTATGACTCCCCTTCGAAATTCGAACAAACAAAACAGAAAGCAGCTGTTTCACAATTAAATCAAATGGAAAGAAGTCTTACAAGATAACGGCCGGCAGAAACCACAGCATAAATCTTTACTCTGTCCGGCAAACCAGTCCTGGCAATAAATCTCTAGTCTCAGAGCTTCTTGCTGTAACACCCTCACTCAAATAGTCATTTTGTTCCTGGAAAAATGTACCAGCCCAGCTGTGTCCTTTTATACTCATTGAGGCAACGTGCTAATTTACTGACTTGCTCTTCTCATTCGCTCCAGCTGATTTTGCCTTTTCAACCGTCTTCTATTTTTTACATTTAACCACAAATTTTCCAAGTTCTCATCTCCACTAGAAGACTCTCTCAAAACTTCCCTGTCACCCATTCCCGGCTGTTGATCAGATAAGGAACCAGAGGAGGTCAAAGGTCCTGACAATTCTAATACATCAGGTCTGTCGTCCTTTGTCACATCCATCTCCTCATCCTGGTTATCAGTCCAATCACTAAGCCAGGCCGGTTCATATTTTTCTGCCATGACCTCCTCACTTGAACTCATATCAGTCACAGGAGCTGAATCCAAGCCCAGAGCCACAACATATACATATGTACGTATTTGTTTTCGTAGATTTTCACGGGTATAGGTATGCAGGTCTTGGTGTGTTTGGGTCTTTTCCCATGTAAGGTTGAGAGCATCTTGGTGATGTTTCGACAAGGTCCCACTCGCCATCTTCAGGCTGGTGCTTTCGGCTTCGTGCTTGTGCGAACAAAGCGTGATCGGAGCTGCCGTCTCCCTATATATACTGGTAGGGAGGTTGGCTGTGTTGTCATTTCTTGATTGGTTGATGGAGTTGATGTTTGCAGATTGGCTGGCTTTTTCGTAAGAACATGTATGGCTGAGGGAGGCGAAGCGATGGCAGTGCTGCTTCCCTGTCCGGCGGGTCTGGCGGAGAGAGCCTGAAGCTGCCCGTCCTTTCCACCCCTCGCCCAGCCCGTCCCCGTCCCCACGCATCTCCAAATGCGCCGGCAGCTCCAAACACTGCAGCGGCACAAGTATCGGGCAGAGGCGCTCACTCAGCGGGGCTCAGCTCGGAGGAGGACGCGGCGCAGGCCGTCGCCTTGCCTCCCTGTCCACAGATGGGTGGGCACTATCACTGCCTCGGGTGGCCTCTCCTGGTGGCCCCTTCGGGTTTGGGATGGAGGGACTTGGGAAGGAAGCCAAGCTCGGGTTGGCCCGGCTCTTTCGCTTGGAAGCGGGCGCGCACCCACGGCTCGCTTTCCCGGCTCTGCCCAGCCCGCACAGCTCTGATGTGGCCCTGGCGGGATGAGCGGAGGGCCCAGCAGGGAGGCGCTCGCTGCCTTGGTGAGAGCTTCACCGCCAGGCAGGAGGGCCCGCGTGTTAGCCAGGCAGGGATGACGGCTGGGCGCTTCTCCTGGGGTGGGCCGATCCTGCGTTGTGGCCTCGGGAGATTCACCTCCCCACCTGAAGCCGAGTGTCTCCGCCAGGCTCCGGTTGCAGGGAGGAGCCCTGGTTGGCCACGCGTGGCTGCGCCAAACACCGCGGCGTTGCTCTAAATGCCGCAGCAGCACGGGGAGAAGGGAAAGCAACGGTGGCAGAAGGTCTCCTGATACGAAGTGCCCCACCAACGCTGAGGTCAACATCCAAGCCGTCGTCGCCCGCCTGCCTGAGGATGCAAGGGGGGTAGGAATTAAGTCACCCCTGAAAAGACGGCCTAGCTGTTTTTGGGGGGATAAAAAAAAAAAAAGGCCCGGCCTTATTTTGTGAGAAACACGGTATTGTTGTGGCATCCTGGGTCGTTGGCTGTGTTGCAACATCCTGAGGTTTTGTGGTGTCACCTCCTGAGTTCTGTGATGTGATATCCTGAGCGGGTGGTTGTGATGTGACATTCTGGGTTTTGGTTTGGCTATGAGTTTGAGGCCTGGATATGTGTTCATGGTGTCTGTCCATTTGCTTGGTTTGGGGGTCGGTGTGTGTGGCAGCTGGTGATGCAGCCATGATCTGGTTTCTGGACGGTGGTTATCTTTCATCTATGGGATGGGTTTGGGTTTAGTCTGGTGAGGGAGAATGGTGGTGGTGTCATGTGTAGTTTTGGGTCCGGTGTTGGTTTTCATGGCTGGGACTCGTTTGTTGGTGAGGGCTAGTTTCCAGACGTCTGGTAGGCAGGAGGCATCGTCCCGTTTATTCATGTTATGGGGGTGTTTCTCTATTTCGATGGCTTCCCTGATTATTCTCTTGTTGAAGTGTTCAGTATTAGAGATTAATTTGGTTCCCTCAACATTAATTTCAGGTCCTGTGGCTTTAAGGTGCTGGAAGAGGGAGGAAGTATTTTCTTCTTTCTGACTGCGTTTTTGTGTTCTGCAATGCGTGCATTTATTCTCCTGATGGTTTGTCCAATGTATGTGGCTGGGCAATTGTTGCATGGTATTTCATAAACTCCTTGGTTTTCTGGATGGATCTTGTCTTTGGGGTTTCTTAGGATGTTGGCTATTTTTTGGTCAGTGCCGAAGGCTGTCCTGATATTGTGTTTGTGGAGAATTTTGCTGATTTTGTCTGTGGTGCCTTTGATGTGAGGGAGGAGGGTGATACCGTTGTCTTGTTCTGTGTCTCGGTTTCTGGGGGGTGTCTCTCTTAGGATTAGGTTGGTAATTGTGCTTCTTTGGAATCCATTGGAAATTAATATGTTTGTGAGGGTGTGTAATTCTGTTCTCAGGTGGTCTTTGTCGGCTAGGCGTTTGGTTCTGGAGATGAGGGTCTTGGCTACGGAGTTGATCTGTGCAGGGTGGTGATGGGATTGTGCATTTAAGTAGCGGTTGGTGTGTGTTTTCTTCCGGTGGATGGTGTGTTGTAGGGAGCCATTGGTGTTTTTTTGTAAATTAGGACATCCAGGAAGTTGGTTGTTGGCTTCCGTTTCCATGGTGAATTGTATTTTGGGGTGTAGGTTGTTGAAGTGTGTGAGGAAGTTGTCCAGTTTTTCTTTCCCGTGTGGCCAAATTACGAAAGGCTCATCTACATATCTAAGCCAGAGTTTGGGTTTGGGTTCGGATTTGTCTAGAGCATTGGTTTCAAAGTGTTCCATGTATAGGTTAGCGATGACGGGTGAGAGGGGTGATCCCATGGGTGCTTCTTCTATCTGTTTGTATCTTTGTCCATTGTGGATGAAGTCTGTGTTGGTTAGGCAGTGGTTGGTCAGATCTAGGATGTGCTTAGGAGCGGTTGTATTTGTTTTGGATGGCTGTCAAGGCTTCTTTAATAGCTACTTGGATGAAGAGGGATATGACATCAAAGCTCACGAGTAGGTCGCTGGGTTGTGGGTTTTGTTTCTTTATAGTTTCTATGAAGTGGAAAGAGTTTTGTACATGTGAGGTGATGGATTCTGTGTAGGGCTGGAGATCTTGGCGTATATATCCAGATCTTGGCGTGTTTGGGTCTTTTCCCATGTAAGATTGAGAGTATCTTGGCAACGTTTCGACCAGGTCCCGCTCGCCATCTTCAGGCTGGCGGTTTGCTCACACAAACACGAAGCCGAAAGCACCAGCCTGAAGATGGCGAGTGGGACCTCGGCGAAACGTTGCCAAGATACTCTCAATCTTACCTGGGAAAAGACCCGAACATGCCAAGATCTGCATACCTGTACCCGTGAAAATCTACGAAAACATATATACATATATATGTACATTTATATATGTTTATATATTATATTCTGTACATATATATGTACAGAAGCCTGATGATGGCAGATGAGATTCTGCTGAAATGTCGCTACAACTTTAAAAGCACAGCTACTATGACGTGGGAAAATACCCGAGCAAAGCCGAATGCCATATGTACATTTTATATATATAATGTTTCCTGGATGAAAATAATATTACTTACTGTGGGAATTCAGGATCATAGAGTGTAGGCTGAAGAATTCCAGCTGGGAACACTGAAGAAATAAAACACAGGTTAGCGGACGGAGACTTAAAGCCCTTTCTCTAGAGTTTTCCAACATAAGACAGGCAGCAAAACTCTCCATAGGTGGCCCTCCACTTACGTCCAAAACTGTGTTCAAAATTTCCATGGCTAAGCAAGACGGCTGTTAAGTGAGTTTTGCCCCATTTTGCAACCTTTCTTACCAGGGATAGGAAAGGAGAAAGGGGAAGAGGGAAGAAAAAGAAGGGAAGATGGGAAGAGAGCAAGGAAGGAAAAATAAGGAAAGAGGGGAAGGAAGAAGGAAGGAAGGAAGGAAGGAAGGAAGGAAGGAAGGAAGGAAGGAAGGAAGGAAGGAAGGAAGGAAGGAAGATAGATTATTATGCTGAGCTGTCAGTCAGAAAGAAGAGGGAAGGTAAGTTGTGAGATGCAGGCAGAAAAGTATAAAAAGAATATGTTGGAATGAGTTCAAGGCAACTGAGAGTAGCTATCTTTTCTGGAGCGAGCTACTGTCTCTGGACCTCATTGCAATGGGTTATTGATATAAGCAATGTTATGATGGCTATTCTTGTTTCAAATTGCTCATGAAATAAAACTCGGGATCTTCAAGGAAGAATGATTGTTTGTGGTTTTCCGTGTTTCTCTTTTATTGGGATATTTTTTAAGTAACAATTATAATGAGAGTGTGTTGTGGTTAGCCAGCTGCAGGTGCGGACGGCGGAGGAGAGTGAGGACTCAGATGAGGGGCCAGGACCATCAGGGAGTGGACTGCTGCCTTCGGAAATTGTGGGGGCTGGAAGCAGTGAGGAAGAGGTTCCCGAGGAGCCTGTGCCAAGTGCACGTGCCCGCAGGATTGCTCGTAGGAAAGAGCAGCTGCAACAGCACAGGCGACTCGGGAGTAAGGCTGCAAGGTAAGGGCCCCTCCTTCAAGAAGAGAAAATCCAGCTGTGAATCGGACATTCTTTGCAGGAAGCAAAAACGTTTTGAAACTCAGCCTCGTGGACATTACAGTATCTTAAGTTGGTATTTGAAGACTCTTCTGCTGTGAAATATTTCTTATCTGTGATTCTTGGCGGCCTCGCGCAGTTTTGGGGAGGCTCGTGCTTATCAAAGTTAATTAGTTTGCAGCAGCCTTTTAACTGGGGATTCGTAAAGAATCATTAAAAGGTTTCTGTTCCCTTTTGGTTCGTGTTTGTTTTATTGGACAAGGGTTTGGGTCAGAACAGAGCGAGGGAAGGTCTGAGGGGAAGTCCCGCCTTAGTCCTTGGCCACCCCAGGTGCCCCCACATGAGGGACATCGAGTTGGTCCTGTCCTCAATGCCCATAACACCTACCGTGCCCGCCGAGGCTAAACCCAACCCTAATGTGTCCCTCAGTTTAATGAATTCGAATTCAATGCCCCTGTTCTACACCATACACAGTTAACAAACAGGCCAAACTTCACCGTACCCATCTGATTCTTGTTAGGAAGGTAATAAGCGTTGAGGGCTTGAGGTGGTAGCAGCCATCTGTAGATAGAAAACATGGTTATTAGTAACAGGATTGAAGGCTTGGACCCTTAAAACTGGTGTATTGGAAGTGACGGTCACAATGGGTGGTACTGACCCTCGCTGCGGTCATTGTAAGGGTCAACCCAGCTTTGGGGTCCTGCAGAAAAGTCAGGATGATTACATCACCCAGAAAATCCCAAAGGGGCTTTTTTTCTCCCAAGAGGCAACTAGACTTTTTGTTTTTGTTTTTCTTTGAAGACATTTCGCTTCTCCTCCGCGAAGCTTCTTCAGCTCTGACTGGATGGAGGGGAATGGAAGGATTGATACTCCTTGCAGACAGCTGGTCATTTGCATCCTTTCAGAGGGTCATTGAGGCCACTTGGAGGTTTGTCTGTCCCGTCAGGGTCACCTGAGTGGTGCTCCTGGTTCCTGTGGTCTGCAATTTTTCCTCTGGAAATCCATTCCTTACTCCCACCCCATTCCAAGGGAGTTCATCCCAAATTGTATAGCTAGAAGTCTGCAGAGATTCTCAATCATGCAGATCAGGGTTGTCCCAAAGATGCTTTTTTTTCAGGACTTTCTAGTTTATTTTCTTTTGAAGACATTTCCCTTCTCATCCAAGAAGGTTCTTCAATTCTTTCTATTGAGGGGGGCCTTGGTGCTCTCTGAGCTGGCTTATTTTCTTGCAGACGTTTCATGACCTAACTAGCCTCTCTCTCTCTCTCTCTCTGTCTCTCTCTCTCTCTGCCTCTGTCTCTGTCTCTGTCTCTGTCTCTCTGTCTCTGCCTCTCTCTCTCTCTCTGCCTCTGTCTCTCTCTCTCTCTGTCTCTCTCTCTCTCTCTGCCTCTCTTTCTCTGCCTCTGTCTGTCTCTCTCTCTGTCTCTCTCTCTGTCTCTCTCTCTCTGTCTCTCTGTCTCTGCCTCTCTCTCTCTCTCTCTGCCTCTGTCTCTCTCTCTGTTTCTCTCTCTCTGTCTCTCTCTCTCTGTGTCATTGTCTCTCTCTCTCTCTCTCTCTTTCTGTCTCTGTCTCTCTGTCTCTGTCTCTCTGTCTTTCTCTGTGTGTGTGTCTCTCTCTCTCTCTCTCTGTGTCTTTGTGTATTTTCTTAGAGATTCTTTTGGTGGGCTGTTTGCTGATAGCTCTTTGGCAGTTCCTTGATTGGGGTATCATTGACTTGATCATTGGTCTGAAGTTAAACCTGGTGTTTCATCTGTGCTGATCTGAGTGTCGGTTGCTGGTGGAAAGACACTGGAGTCCTTCTCCTCTTTGGGGCTGGTTGATTGTCTCTTTTGCATAGTCTGTAGATGTCGTTAGTGTCTGGGGAATGCCAGGGGATTTCTACAAGCCTGGCACTCCGACAAATCAGCCATCAACACACAAGACATGAACAACATCTACAGATTATGCACAAGAGGCAATCAACCAGCCCAAAAGGCAATAAAAAGATTCCAGCGGCAGCTCTCCGCCAGCAATCAGCAATCAGCAATCAGGTTAGCATAGATTAAGTCCAAAGTTACCTTCAGACCAACAGTCAAGGAAGCAATAAAGAAACTGCCAAAGAGAGCCATCAATAAACAGCCCAACCAAAGGACTTCTAAGACCGCCCCAAATCCATAAGACAGGCAAGATCTCCAGAACATCAATGGATAGCAAACAGCACTCCTTTCTAGCCCTGATGATGTGACCTAGTTGGGTCATGAAACGTCTGCGAGAAAACAACCCAGCTCAGAGAGCACCAAGGACCCCTTCATGTCAACCCTGAGCTACAAATTTTCTCCGTTATTGGAGACTTTCCATTGCTAGTGGCGCAGCAGTTCGAGTGTGGTACTGCAGGCGACTTCTGCTGACTGCCGGCTGACGGCAATTTGGCCGTTTGAATCTCACCAGGCTCAAGGTTGACTCAGCCTTCCGTTCTTCCGAGGTGGGTAAAATGAGGACTCAGATTTTGGGGGGAGCAAGAGGCTGACTCTGTAAAACCGCTTAGAGAGAATTGTGAAGCACTGTGAAGCGTATAAGTCTAAGTGCTATTCTCTTTGTGATCCCAGGACAACCCAGTCTGTCAAGGCCGAAGGGGCTCCACCCTGGTCAGTGAATCTCTCTTTCATGAAGGTTTTTCCGTGAGATACAGGGAGTATCTTGATATATGACCGGCTATTTAGCCACCGTTCAAAATTACGACGGTCCTTCCCCAAAAACTATGACTCAGTTCTGACATTCTGACAGCCTCAGTTTCCCGAGGTCAAATGACTCCATTTTGAGCACTCAGCAGCCCTTATTTACGACTGTAAGACTGTGTTGCAGTCATAAGTAGAGGATTACCGATACAACGATGGCATTCGCTTTAATGACAGACACCCCCCCCCCCAAAAAAAATATAAAAAAAATCAGATCTAGTCACGGCTTATGACCATAACGGCCAGGCACTTACAGCTGTAAGTTGAGTATTCTACACGCATTGTGCCACTATGTGTTTCAGGGCCCACCAGGTTGGATGAAGAGACGGAGAAAGATCCGAGGAGAATATTCGTTAGCTCGGGATTGAAATGAAGGTGTCCTTGGTGTTTTCTGAGCTTGGCTGTTTCCTTGCAGATGTTTCATTACCCGACTAGGTAACATCATCAGTGCTAGAAGGGAGTGGGGTTTGCACGAGGAAAGAGGAGGAGGAGGAGAAAGACTTTGAGGGCCTTGGCGCTCTCTCATGTTTTGTTTTCCTTAAGGACGTTTTGTCGTCCAACTAGGGAACATCATCCGTGCTAGAAGGGAGAGGGGTTTGTGGAGAGGAAGAGGAGGAGGAGGAGGAGGAGGAGGAGAATGACTCTGGGGTCCCTGAATGTGATGTTTTTATTGTAGGCATTTCATGACCCAGCTAGGGAACATCATCTGGGCTAGAAAAGAGTGGGGTTTGTGGAGAGGAGGAGGAGGAGGAGGAGGAGGAGGAGGAGGAGGAGGAGGAGGAGGAGGAGGAGGAGGAGGAGGAGGAGGAGGAGGAGGAGGAGGACGACTTCGTGCTTTTTGAGCTATGGTTGTTTTCTTGCAGACGTTTCATTACCTGACTAGGTAACATCATCAGTGCTAGAAGGGAGTGGGGTTTGCAGGATGGAGGAGGAGCGGGGGGAAGGAGGAAGAAGGGGAGGAGGAGGAGAAAGACTTTGAGGGCCTGGGTGCTCTCTCATTGCTTGTTTCCCTTAAGGACGTTTCCTCGCCCAACTAGGGAGCATCATCAGTGCTACTAGGGGAGTGGGGTTTGCTCTCACTTTACCTTCTAGCGGCTTGCTCTGTCAGTGTAGGTGGGAGTGATCCAAGGAACCCACCAAAATAAAATTTTACTTTGTTGGGTAAATAAAAACACCACCCAGATCAGGATGTCTATGGAAATTCTCCATCCTTCCGGTTCACGGTTGCTCCAAAGTTCAGCCCAGAATGGAAGAAGGATGAGAAAGCGAAACGTTTTCAAAGAAGAAGAAAAAACGAAAACCATGAAAGAGTCCAGTGGCCTTTTGGAAAATGCCCCTGGGGGACTCCCAACTCCGACTGGAGCATGGAGAGAGATCCCATCTCTAAGGGGAGCCTCAAAGCCACCCCGGAGGAGAAAACGAGACCCCTCAGTGCCCCTCAGTTTCCACCCACGAGGTTCGACAACAAGGGGAACCACCTACGCGGACTTGTCCACTTCCTGACGGATCTTCTTCACCGACAGCTTGATGGTGAACCGGATGCTGTTGAGGATGTTCTTGAAATAGGTTTTCTGGTGGACTTCGAACTGCAGAAGACACATGCAAAGGTTTAAGGAAGAACCCGAGGTTCAGGATAAGATAGGGCAGGGCAGAGCAGAGCAGAGCCGAGCAGAGCAGAACAGAATAAATGAAAATCATAGCACAGAATATAGAAAATGAATAAAATAAAATAGAATATAGAAAATGAAGAGAATAGGACTAGAATAGAATAGAATAAATGAAAATAATAGGATAGAATATAGAAAATGAATAGAATAGAATAGAATGGGGGGAAGAATAGAATAAAACAGAATAGAACAGAACAGGGACTAGAATAGAATAGAATAAATAAAAATAATAGAACAGAATATAGAAAA
>NW_020769459.1:428173-450477 GCF_900518735.1 Pseudonaja textilis
ATAGAATAGAATAAATAAAAATAATAGAACAGAATATAGAAAATGAACAGAATAGAACAGAACAAAATAGAATAAATGAAAATAATAGCACAGAATATAGAAAATGAATAAAATAGAATATAAAAAATGAATAGAATAGGACTAGAATAGAATAGAATAAATGAAAATAATAGAACAGAATATAGAAAATGAATAAAATAGAATAGAATAAATAAAAATAATAGAACAGAATATAGAAAATGAATAGAATAGAACCGAACAGAATAGAATAGGGTGAAAGAATAGAATAGAATAGAATATAGAAAATGAATAGAGTAGAATAGAAATAGAATAGAATAGAAGTAACAGAGTTGGAAGGGAATTTAGAGGTCTTCTAGTCCAACCCACTGCCTAGGCAGGAAACCCTACACCACTTCAGACAAATGCTTGCCCAATCTCTTCTTAAAGACTTCCAGTGTTGGAGCATTCACAACTTCTGGAGGCAAGTAGTTCCACTGATGATTTGTTTTAACTGTCAGGAAATTTCTCCTTAATTCGAGGTTGCTTCTCTCCTTGATCAGTTTCCATCCGTTGCTTCTTGTCCTGCCTTCAGGGACTTTGGAGAAGAGGCTGATCCCCTCTTCTCTGTGGCAACCCCTGAGATATCGGAACACAGCTATCATATCATCTCTAGTCCTTTCCGCTAGACTAGACATGCCCAGTTCCTGCAACCGTTCTTCGTATGGTTTAGCCAGACATGCCTTGTTTCGCAGGTGGAACACAAACCTACCAGGACTTGACTACCACGAGGTAATCTTCTTAGGTCTCACCCTCAAAAACTACAGTATTCAGAAGATGAAAGCCGTGAGAAACATAGCGACGACGCTGCTCACCTGTGCAAGCTTCTGGAATCATTTAAGATTGCCTTCAAATATCTACACATTGCCAGCGGGTTTACTAGATGCAAACTTTAAAATGGGATTACAGGTAGGCCTCAACTTACGACGACAATAGAGCCGACATTTTCTGTTGTGAAGTGAGACATTTGTTAAGTGAATTTTGCCACATTTTACGGCTCCCCCCCCACAGTTGTTCAGTGAATCACTGCCGTTGATAAGTGAGCAACCCGGTTGTTAAGTGAATCTGGCTTCCTCCATTGAACTTGACCCCTTGGAAGGGCGCAAAAGGGGATCTTGTGACCTTGGGACACAGCAACGGTCATAAGTATGATCACCGGGATGCTGGAAAGGTCACAACTGTGGAAAACGCTCCTAAGTCACTTTTTTCACGGCCGTTGTAACTTCAAACGGTCACTAAATGAACCTGTCATAAGTCAAGGTCTGCCTGTATAAGTGGTGTAAAACATAGTGACTATGTTGCTGCCCTGTGAAAGCTTCAGGAATCATTTAATTGCCTTCAAATATCTACACATTACCGACTGCTTACTATCCTGTTTCCCTGAAAATACCCTGAAAGTAAGCCCTAGCTTGATTTTTTACATGTGTGCCCAATATAAGCCCTACCCCCCAAATAAGCCCTAATTAAGATCCCGCCCATTCCATGGTGCACGGGTAAAAATTAAGCTAGGGTGGGGATGGGAGGGTGGAGCTGCCCTACTACTTACCTTTGGACAGGTGTAGCCAGGCCTCGCACACCCTGACACCTGCCTTGCCAGCCCATTTCTTCTGCAGCCAGCAAGGCTTTTCTGAAGGCCTCTGGAACTGATAACAAAGCTCTGGATCGATCCAGAGCTCCGTTATTGGCTGCAGAGGCCTTCAGGAAAGCCTTGCCGGCCGCAGAAGATGAAGTTCAGTTGCGGTCCTAAGTTGAGAACGACCTGTTGTAAACAAAGGGAAGTTTTTCCGAAACTCTTGCAGACTAGAATATCCACAAAAGAAGAGGCGGTCAACCTATTATCCAAAGCACCTGAAGGAAGACAGGAGAAGAAGCAACGGATGGAAACTCATCAACGAGAGAAGCAACCTGGAAGTAAGGAGGAAATTCCCGACAGCGAGAACAATTACCCAGTGGGACTGCTTGCCACCAGAAGTTGTGGCTGCTCCAACACTGGAGGTTTTCAAGAAGAGACTGGACAACCATTTGTCTGAAATGGTTTAGGGCCGTAATGGCGAACCTGTGACACGCGTGCCACAGGTGGCATGCAGAGCCATTTGTGCAGGCACACGAGCCCCAGGCAAACTTACCTCACTGAGCATGCGCGTGCCTCCCTGCTGATTTTCAGGCCTTTTTTGGGGCCTCCCAGAGGCTCGAGGGAAGCCTCTGCAGCCTCTGGAGGCCGAAAAACAGGCCCGTTTTCCGGAAATACAGGAAGTGACAAAATGGGTCCATTTTGGCGCATGCCATTTTGGCACAGGAGCCCCAAAAGGTTAGTCACCACTGGTTTAAGGTCTGCTTGAGCAAGGGGTTGGACTAGAAGACCTCCAAGGTCCCTTCCAACTTCTGTTATTTTATTCACACAAACATCACACAAGGTTCCTGAATATGTCTTGAAATTGTCCCAATGTAGTCTACCTTCAACTTTTAAAAAATTTGGCTTGAATTTAACATCTGCTTTCTTGTTACTGTCTATGTGGGACGCCCTAATGCCAACCCCTGAATTCATCCAGCTTAGATGAGACAAGAAATTACAGATTTATTTCATGTGTTGGGGTGTCTCCTTTGGTAGAAGGTTTTCCCTGATGGGAAGTCTGATCTCCAATTCTCTGATACTTGCCTCGTATTCCTTGTCCACTGCTCTGGGGTTGAGAAGGAAATCCGGATACCCGATCATCACCATCATGTGCTTCAACTGCAAGAGAAGCTGGTTTCAAACACCCGGCTGACATCTGGAGAATCGGCACGAGAGAGTTGGCAACATGGTGCCCACTGGCGCAACTGAGGTCTCAGCTGGGTGTGGATGACGGTACTCACCATACTCTCCTGAGTCAACTGGGAACTTTTTTTTTAACAACGAACCTGAGTAAGTTTTTTGGGGCGGAAAGAGTAGGATGGGATGGGATGGGATGGGAATAGGAATAGGAATAGAATAGGAATAAAACCAGAACAGAATAAAACCAGAACAGAATCAGAATAGAACAGAATCAGAATAGAATAGAATAAGAATAGAACGGAACAGAATAGGAACAGAATAAAAACAGAACAGGGTAGAATAAGAATAGAATAGAATAAGATTAAACCAACAAAACAGAATAGAATAAGAATAAAACAGAACAGAACAAGAACAGAACAGAACAAGAACAGAACAGAACAAGAATAGAACAGAGTAGCATAAGAGTACAACAGAACAGTGGAACAGAATAAGATTAAAACAGCACAACAGAATAGAATAAGAATAAAACAAAATAGAATACTGTAGAGCAGAACAAAACAATATAATAACAGAACAGAACAGAACAGAATAAGAATAAAACAGAATAGAATATAGTAGAACAGAACAGAACAATAGAAGAACAGAACACAGCAGAATAGAATAGAATAGAATAGAATAGAATAGAATAGAATAGAATAGAATAGGAGGTTTCCAGTGATTTTTTTCAAAAAGGGGCCCATTTGCTGCAGAACATCTTAAGGCAGTCTTTCTCATCCCTGGCAACCTTAAGAAATACGGACTTCCACTCCCAGAATTCCCCAGCCGGCAAACTTGCATTGCCCAGGAGTGGGCTGGATGCAACCCGAGTGAAGATTGACCCCCACAAAACACAACCCTTTGCCGTGGCGTGCTCTCTGTCCCAGTCAGGAACGTGCAGCTCCTTGGGCTGAACGGTTCCATCCCCACGAATCCCCACCCTCCAGGGCTCCCTACCTTCGCTCGGGCCGCTCGTTGGGTTTCCTCATCCATCCACTCCAGTTCTTCGAGTCGCCGGTCGAGGATGTGCTTGATATCTTCCACTAGCTGTTGTACCTGTTCCCAAGAGGAGAATCCCGTCCAATAAGGAAAAGGAGAAAAAAAAAACATACCCACTCGGCATCACAGCCCATTTCTCCGGGTTCTGGATGCTGCGGTAAGGGGGTAGCCTCTGTCCGACCTGCCTCAGCCTGAACCTCTACAAAAAAACCATCCTTAAACTCCATTGGTTGAAAAAGATACTAAAGGTCAAGTGAATTACAGGGATGAAAAGCCAGAACTGAGCAGCGCACGCACCAAAATCCCCAAGTCCTTCCTTTCCTTTGGTGCAGTAGTGAGATTCTACCTTCGTCGCTACCAGTTCGGTGGGTGATCGCATGTGTGCGTGCACCCCTAATGCGCACGCTCCCAACAAGCCAATCAGCTGAGAGGATGAAGAAACTAAAAGCTGGGAGCGACCTTCTCACCTCCCCATGTGTTGTTGTTCGCTGGCAGCTTGTGCAGACGGCAGCGGAATCGGACAGTGGGGAAGAACGGGGATCCGTCCGGGAGTCTGGAGAGGACTCGGATGAGGGTCCTGCATCCGATGCAGAGATGGGACCAGGACCATTTGGGAGTGGGGTGCGGACTCTGGAGCCTCCGGAGTCTGGCAGCAGCGAGGCAGAGGAACAAGGGGAGCCTGTTCCCAGTGCGCGTATGCGCAGAGCTGCTAGAAGGCAAGAGCAGCTGAAACAGAAGGGGGTGACTCGGGAGTAAGGCTGGGAGGTGATTGCCCCTCCCATAAGGGATAAAGGACAGGCCAAGATGATGAAACCTTTGCAGGAAGCAGTCATTCGTTCGATTCAGATTCAGCCTTGAAGCTCTTTGTACTTCGGTTGGTTTTTGTTCTAGTTCATTTGACCTTTCTGTTATTGGCAGCACTTCCCAGGAACGAAAGGTGGGTGCTTATCTCGAGGGACTGTTTGAGATTCATTACCGGCTGGGAATGAAAATAATTCCCAGCGTTGCCAGAAAACGAGACTTTTATTACTAAAGGTAAAAAAAAAATAAGATCTTGGATTGGGGGTTTCAGGGATGGTGCATCTACAGGTGATCAAGCCCAGCTTCTTGTGACCTTCCCTCTACCGTAGGCTCTTACCTTGGCCTTGCTGGTGGAGGAGAAGTATTCTTCCACAAACAGGGCCCCCAAGGCCATTCCAAAGTGCTTGTTGGCTTGACTCAAGCAAGTCTTGGCCAGCTCCATCGGCCTCTCGGCCCCCTCCATCTCCTTGGCAAACTCGTGGATGGCGTCCCGGAACGGGGTGGAAAGATGTTCACTCAGCACCACCGCAATGCGCCAGAGCATATAGTTGTGAAGGATCCTGGAGTGGAAGGATCACCATCGGAATGGGTTTAGTGCAGTTGTGTGTGTGATGACCTGGGTCATGGCAGAGATAACACAGGCAGCTAGCAATTCAAACTGCCCCTTTATTGACCCAAATTTCCCCAACGTTTCTGGCAAGTCCCAGAGCAAAGTGATCACAGACACACACACAGAGACACACACACTGGAAGAGCAGTGCAGCAGTTGAAATCGAAAGTACATTCCAACTCTTTATCTTTCAAAGATTGTAACTAAAATACCAGAGCTTTTGCCCACTGATATATTTCATTGGAGAATGTGAATGATGACACCCAGCCTGTGAAGGTGCTCAATTGGAGAATCTGATTTATGACACACCCAGGGAGGGAGGGGGGGAAACAGGGACACAGGTGGCTGTAAATGACGTATGCCAGAGTTGGCTTCATACAGGGCAGTGCCGGTATGTCACCTCTAATGAATCCTTTGAAGTTTCTTAAAGTTTGGCTCGAGAATCGTGACTTAGTTAGGGCGATTGCTGGAATCCTGACAGCCACACACTGTTGTGGTTTGCTGGCAGCCGGTGCAGACAGCAGTGGAATTGGACAGCGGGGAAGAAAGGGGACCAGTCTGGGAATCTGGACAGGACTCAGATGAGGGTCCTGTGTGATGGGGCCAGGACCATCTGGAAGTGGGGTGCTGTCTCTGGAGCCTCCGGAGTCTGGCAGCAGCGAGGCAGAGGAACAAGGGGAGCCTGTTCCCAGTGAGCGTATGCACAGAGCCGCTAGAAGGTGAGAGCAGCGGAAACAGGTGACTCGGAAGTAAGGCTGGGAGGTGATTGCCCCTCCCATAAGGGATAAATGACCTCAATGACAAAATCTTTGCAGGAAGCAAAGTCGTTCATTCGATTCAGATTCAGTCTTGAAGCTCTGTGTACTCCGGTTGTTTTTTTCTGGTACTTCGGTTGGTTTCTATTATAATTAATTGGATACTTCTGTTTTTGGCAACATTCCACAGCACTGAAAGGCGTGTGCTTATCTTGGGCAACTGTTTAATATTAGTTCTGGCTGGGAATGAACGTGATTCCCAATAAAATAGGTTTTGCTTTTAAAACAAGTTTGATATTAATTCCGTTTGACGAAGCCTGGGTCAGAACACACACAGAGTGGTGGGATTCAATTGGTGTAACAACCGGTTCGGTGAGCGCACACCTTTGGGGTACTAGGCAACCGTCTCACTTTTACGACCGTTTGCAGTGTCCCATAGTCAAGGAAGCACAGTTTGAAACTCCCCCCCCAAATCTTCCCCACCCCCATTTTCCAGTACTTATTTCCAGTTTCTGGCAAAACAAAAAACAAAACAAAACCTTGTGGATTTACTTAACGAGCATGATGTCATAAAAAAGTGGTTGTAATTTTGAATCTGTTGATGCGATTCCTCGACTTACAACCATAATGATTGTAATTCCGGCCTCAATTCCAGTTGTAAGTCGAGGAACCACATATAGTTCTCAGGTCAGCTTGGCTGGCTATACTTTTCAAGTGAGAAATAAACGTAACACTAGGGAATTAAATAGTAGGTAAAATTCACACCTGTGCTGTTTAGTTCACATCCACTAAACTGCAAAATCCCCCCCTGTGAGACTGGCTTTATCCCAGGAATAATGCGATAAATAGCAGAGAATCACAAATTTGCTGGATTTGTGGGAAGGAATGTCCATTAAAGGCAAGTAGCTGTGAAATCTCTATTCCTGCGATTGGCATCAATTTAAGGGCGTAATTACGTAATAGATGCCAATGGCACCATTTGCAATAAAACCTTGATTTAAGGGATAAGTCTTCAATTTAATGAAGATATCCTTGAACTCAGCTGTGCCCAACCTTGGCGAATTGAAGGCCTAATAGACTTGATCTCCCAGAATCCCCCAGGCGGCTCTGCCTGATGGACTTCATCTCCCAGAATCCTCCAGGCAGCTATGCCTAATGACTTCAGTTCCCAGATTCCCCTAAGCAGCTCAGCTGAGAGTTGAAGACTGGGGGACTTCATCTCCCAGAATCCCCCAGGCAGCTCTACCTGATGGACTTCATCTCCCAGAATCCTCCAGGGAGCTCTGCCTGATGGACTTCATATCCCAAAATACCCCAGCCAGCTTTGCCGGGAGTTGAAGTCCACAAGTCTTCAAGTTGTCAAGGTTCAGCACCCCTGATGTAGGGCAGACTTTCTTAAGCTGGGCAGCATTCAGACCTGTGGACTTCAACTCCCAGAATTCCCCAGCCAGCATGGTTCTGCAGCTCATGGCTGCTTTTATTGGAGATGAATCAGTCATTCTGTGTCATGCCCTTGTTGGAGTCCAATTCTGAGGGGGAGACTGAGCAGCTGACAGGGAGTGCAAGTGTGGCTCCGGTGGCTGTGGAAGAAACAGGGGAAAGAACACAATCCGGCTGGGCATTCAGAGGAAAACCCAGGGCCATCTCCTATTCATTCTAGGGCATGCAGGGAGGAATGGAGAAGGGAGCAACGTGGCTTATGGGAGAGGAAAGGGCCCTGATCCCCTTCATGGGCTGCAGCTGGAAAGACTGTTTAAAAGGGCAAACTGTGCATGGCAAAGTTGCTGGAAGCAAAGCGTGCATTATCTTTGTCGAGGCTTATCTGGGTTTTGGCGTCCTCCCAAAATCCAGATAAGTTGCTGCGTTACCTTTTGGAAGTCTCCAATTTATCATCCTGGCCTGTCGTGTTAATTACTTCAGCGTGGTTTGTGTTGTTGTTGTTTTTATTTCTAATTATCTTTACTTTGGGTTTGGACTGCATTTCTTTCCTTCGTAGACTGGAAGAGTTTGATCTCCAGCCAAGGATAACTGAACACGGGGGCCCAAGTTGGAGGCATTAAAGGGAATTTATCTATTTTGGTGACTTTGTTATTTTTCCGCCATGCCCCAGGTCATCATATTCTGCTTCGGGGGGTGGGGAGATATTTCAAGCCCTCTCCTTATTTCGGCAACCCTTTCCCAACCCCTCATCCCCAGCCGTACCTGATCGGCGTCGTTTGGATGATCTCCGAGACCTGCTGCATGTAATCGGTGGCTAAGAGCACCACCTCTTCATCTTCCGAAAAACGCTCGTGAAATATTCTGTCCAGAAGACGCTTCCATTTTAACTGCAGGAAAGGAATCAAGCAGAGCACGGCCACTTCTGAAACACTGTTTACGTTAATTAATTATCCGTTAATAATAAAGAGACCAGCTATTCTTGAAGTTGCCGCTGGCTGTGTAATGGAGGGAAGGGTGAAAAAAATCAAGATGGCGGCGCAATGGAAATCCTGTTGGTCAAAACGGGACAGGAATTTTGGTCACATGCCAGTGGCTTCCATCTTGCCTTTAAACAAAAAACAAAAAAAACCAAACTTTAAGTCACCCAGCCAGCTTTCATGCCTCAGGTGAGGTGATCAAAATCCAGACCAGGGCTTCAAAATTTTCAGCAACCGGTTCTCTGCCTGGTTGCTGGGTGGGCGTGGCCATGATGGGTGTGGCCTAGTCGGCCTCCTGCACCACGGTGTGTGTGGGGGGTGTTTTCGCCCTCCCCGGGCTCCACAGGCTTTCTTCGAGCCTCCGGGAGGGTGAAAAACAGCCTCCCCGGGGTCCGGAGGCCTTCTGGAAGCCAGAAATGGGCCTATTTCCAGCCTTCCGGAGCTCCCAGGAGGCCCATTTTTGCCCTCTCTGAGCCTCCACACAGACCCTGCACTTATCTGGCATCCCAAATGGGCCACGTGGGGACTCCTGAGTGGGGCGTGGCAGAGTGGGTGGGGCCAGCCAGCGGGAGGATTTATCGGTTCGCTGAACCGGCCATTAAAAATGATAAAATGAGATGCCAGTTCGCCCAAACGGAGGCGAACCAGTAGCAGCCTACCACTGATTCAGACCCTTGGCAACTGACTCATATGTATGACAGTTGCAGCGTCTCAGGAACGCTTACATGATCCCATTTTGAGACTTTCTGTTCGGGGTATGGCAGCGTAAATTCAGCGCCAGAAAAATAAACACAGGTGGCTGAGGCTTCATTTAACTTCTTTATAAACACATCAAGTAAATTTTACAATACCAGTTGTAGATTTCTCCAACACGGAGCAAACTCAAACAGAAACAGACATCAGTTTCACTTTAGTTCAGCAGGCAAGACGTACAGCAGAGGAGAGAAGCCATTTCATCTTCAACAGACAGACTCAGAGCTCAACATAGCTTCAGAGCTGTAGAGCTTAATATAGAGTCACGCCTAGGCTCCTTCCAGTTTCAGTTTCCAAACAGTCCTCATTGGCTGACTTCGTTGCTATGCCTATTCATTGGCTGACGTTGTTACCAAGCTCTGTTCTGGTTCATGGATATACTCTGACACTTTCTGATGAGCAAAATCCAGGGGGAAGCCAGATTCACTTAACAACCGCGTGACTAACTTAACAACTGCCATGATTCGCTTAACAAACGTGGCAAGAAAGGATGTAAAATAAGGCAAAACTCTTAACAAGCTCAACTTGCTAAGCAACAGAAGTGTTGGGTCGATCACCTGACTCTGGGATACTGCAACCGTCATAAATGTGAGTCAGTGGCCAAGTATCTCAATTTTGATAATGAGGACATAAGGATGCTGCAACTGACCCTCTTATCAGTTCTGGAGAACCAGTAGCGGAAACTTTGAGTAGCTCAGAGAACCGCCAAATCCCACCTCTGACTGGCCCTGCCCCCATCTATTCTCTGCCTCCTATTGAGTCCCAGCTGATCGGCTGGGTCTCCTTTGGTTGCCCTGCACAGGAGAACAGAGCTGGAAAGCAGGTTAGTGGGGTGGGGGAGGGAATGGGGATTTTGCAGTATCCTTCCCCTGCCACGCCCACCAAGCCACAACCACCAAACCAGTAGTAAAAAAAATTGAATCCCACCCACTGCTCACATCCCAGCATCCAAACTTACGTTGGGTGTGATGCGCTGCAGTTCTCCCAGAGTGACTTTATTGTACATGGAGTTGATATCTCTCCGCAGGTCATCGTACTCGGAGATTGTAATCTGTCAAATGGGGGGAAAGTTAGAATTGGACCAGATCTCCTCTCTCAGCCGGGTCCCATCATCCCCTAACCACCTGGGGGAGGCAGAGGTGGTGAGGCTCTTGTTCTGGTTCCTTCATGGGTCAGAAACTCCCCAGCCCCCCCACCCCCACCCCCCTCCATGGCACCGAAATGAATATGTTCCTCCCAACTGGTAAAATTTCTAGGAAAACGTACCTGGGCATCGAACCCAGTCATTTTCAACGATATAAAAAACAGATGTTGAGACTCTAGAACAGGGGTCTCCAACCTTGGCAACTTTAAGACTTGTGGACTTCAACTCCCAGAATTCCTCAGCCAGCAAAGCAACTTTAAGACTGGTGGACTTCAACTCCCAGAATTCCTCAGCCAGCAAAGCAACTTTGAGACTCGTGGACTTCAACTCCCGGCTTTGCTGGCTGAGGAATTCTGGGAGTTGAAGTCCACAAGTCTTAAAGTTGCCAAGGTTGGAGACCCCAGCTCTAGAAAGAGTGCAGAGAAGAGCCACAAAGAGGATTTAGGGGACCGGAGGCTAAAACATACGAAGAATGGTTGCAGAAACTGGGTATGTCTTGTCTGATGAGAAGAAGGACCAGGGGAGACATGACCGCAGTCTTCCAATATCTCAGGGGCTGCCCCAAAGAAGAGGGAGTCAAGCTATTCTCCAAAGCACCTGAGCTACAGGGACAAGAAGCAACGGGTGGAAACTCATCAAGGAGAGAAGCAACTTAGAACTAAGGAGAAATTTCCTGACAGTTAGAACAATTAGCTTGCCTCCAGAAGCTCTGGATCAGCTTGCCTCCAGAAGCTGTGAATGCTCCAACACTGGTGGTTTTGAAGAAGAGATGGGATAACCATTTGACAGATATGATACCTAGGGTGTCCTGACTGAGCAGGGGGTTAGACTAGAAGGCCTCCAAGGTCCCTTGGAAGAGCTTAGCAGAGCTTAATCTGTGATGGTTAGAAAGCCAGCTTGCTAGGTTGGCGGATGGCTGCAGGGGAGGTGCAAGCCCTGGACATGGGTTTGTCTGGTAACCAGGTTAAACACGTGGCGTAGACGCTGCCAGAGTGTGAGCAGACGAACGAAGGATATTGGTACCATCTCTCAGATATTTTTAGTTCCCCCCCCCCCCCGGCTCCCTTTGAACCCAAAGCACTACCTGGCTGTACCAAAGGGCTATTTTGGAAGAGGAGCCGGCCGATGAAGGCAGCCCCCGCCCCTCTGTGTCCCTTTTCTCGGGGCCAGCGTGGGGTCAGGGAGCGAGAAGGCCAAGATGGCGCACTCACATTGGCCAGCCTCTGCTCCAGCTGAAGAATCTCCTTGGCTTTCTGTTCCACGTTTTCGGCACCCAGCAGGTTCAACAGGCGCTCCATGAATACGCCATACGCGGCCAAGATCTGGAAAAGACAAGATTTTGGAAGTCCAGGAGATCTGGTCTGCAAATCAGGTCCCCAAAAGAGCAGGTGGTCAAGCTATTAGTGCAGTGGGAAGGCCTTTCTCAAGTCGATCAAGGATAGAAAACGTATTTTCTTTGCTGATGGATTCTCATGTTCTCAGAGGATCCATCTCTGCTCAGGCCCTGTTTGGATCCCTGTTTCTGAGGCTTCCCGGGTACCTGTTCCCTTGATGATCTGTCGTGTAAAAGCACTCAATTTCCCACAATGCACAGGAGCGTCATTCCCAGGCATTGTGGGAAATGGACACGGCTGCTTCTAAAGGATGCTTAATCCTGCTTGGACTCCGGTTTCTGAGATTTTCCAAGGCACACATCTGCTCCCTCGAGGATCTGTCTTGCAGAAGCTCTGAATTTCCCACAATGCATCAGGGCACAGTGACGTAGCACCCCAGGCATTGTGGGAAATGAACATGGCTGCTTCGAAAGGATGCTCGGCCCGGCTCAAGCCCAGCTTGGCACCCATTTCTCAGCCTTCCCAGGCACTCGCCTACCCCCCCCCCCGCCGATGATTGGCTCATCTGTTCTGCAAAAAAATCTAAATTTCCCCCAATGCATCAGAGTACTGTAGTGTCACTCCCGGGCATTGTGGGAAATAGACACGGCTGCTGTTAAAGGAAGCTCAGCTTTGCAAGGGTGGCTTGGCATTGCCCCCTCACCCCCCAAATTTTGGAGGGAGATGGGCAGCATAAAAACAATCAGGAAGCCGGGAGTTCGATCCAAGATAGAGGCAGATATTTCTCTCTGGGCACAATGAGAATATATCTGCAGAACAAAACTCCGCATTGGCAACAGGGTAGCGCATCCGGCCAGTAAACACCCTGCTGCATTCAGTTGCCCAGGCTTCACCCTGCAAGGGATTATGGGATCATAAAAAGGAAGTGATGATGATGATGAAAAAATGAATAAATAATAAATGAATAAATTTGTTTGCAAAGCCATCTCCTCTTCAAAGAGGGGCCTGATATACTGTATATCTGTTGTGATTAGCCAGCAGCAGGTGCGGACGGCTGAGGAGAGCGAGGACTCAGATGAGGGGCCAGGACCATTAGGGAGTGGACTGCTGCCTTTGGAGATTGTGGGGGCTGGCAGCAGCGATGAGGAGGTTCCCGAGGAGCCTGTGCCAAGTGCACGTGCACGCAGGATTGCTCGGAGGAAAGAGCAGTTACAACAGCACAGGCGACTCGGGAGTAAGGCTGCAAGGTAATGGCCCCTCCTTCAAGAAGATAAAAGCCAGCTGTGAATCGGACGTTCTTTGCAGGAATCAAAAACGTTTTGAAACTTAGCCTCGTGGACGTTACAGTATCTTAGTTGGTATTTGAAGACTCTTGTGTTGTGAAATATTTCTCATCTGTGATTCTTGGCAGCCTCGCACAGTTTTGGCCAGGCTCGTGCTTATCAAAGTTAATTGGTTTGCAGCAGCCTTTTAACCAGGGATTTGTAAGACTCATTAAAAGGTTTCTGTTCCCTTTGGTTACTGTTTGTCTTATGGGAAAAGGGTTTGAGTCAGAACATTATTTGTTGTTTTTTTTTCATTACCTTTTCGCTTTCATCATCCTGGCCCAGGTAGAGCGTTCTCTCGGACAAGGTTAGCCCATCCTGGTCAATCTGTTGGGGGAAGAAAAAACATACACCAGGTATTTAGTCTGAGTAGAATAAAAACTTGCTGGTGATCCACCAACAACTCTTTCTTGGCTGGGTCCACACAATAAGCTCAGCTGCCAAGAAGTGATTACGTTAAACGAATCAAATTTAGAATCCTAGATTTGGAGTCATAGAGTATTGGAACCCTGGAGGTCTTCTAGTCCACCCCCATGCTCGACCAGCAGAGCCATTCTGGACAAACGGTTGCCCAGTCTCTTCTTAAAAACCTCCAGTGATGGAGCAACCGATTTCTTAAGGCAAGTTGTTTCACTGCTTAATTGTTCTCGTAGTCAGGAAATTTCTCCTGAATTGAAGGTTTGCTTCTCTCCTGGATTATTTTCCATCCGTTGTTTTTTGTCTTTGCCTTCAGGAGCTTTGGAGAATAATTTGACCCCTTCCTCCTCTCTGTGGCAGCCCCTCAAATACTGGAAGATGCTCTCCTGTCTCCCCTGGTCCTTCTCTTCCCTAGACTAGCCAGGCCCAGTTCCTGCAACCGTTCTTCGTATGTTTTAGCCTCCAGTTCCCTAATCCTCTTTGTTGTTCTACTCTGCACTCTTTCTAGAATCTCAACATTTTTTATATATATATCATGGCGACCAAAACTGGATGTAATATTCCAAGTGCTGTCTTGCCAAGGCCTTATAAAGTAGTATAACATTTTACATGAAAATATTTACAGGCCCCTCACGTCCCGGACATAAACTGTTTCAACTCCTCCCCTCAAAATGACACTATAGAGCACTGCACACCAGAACAACTAGACACAAGGGGAGTTTTTTCCCTGAACGCCATCGCTCTGCTAAACAACTAATTCCCTCAACACTGTCCAACTATTTACAAAGTCTGCATTACTATTACTATTCATCTCATCACTCCTTATCGCCCATCCTTTCCAGTGGTGGGATTCAAATTTTTTTACTACCCGTTCTGTGGCTGTGGCTTGGTGGGTGTGGCTTGGTGGGCGTGGCAGGGGAAGGATACTGCAAAATCCCCATTCCCTCCCCACCCCACTAACCTGCTTTCCAGCTCTGTTCTCCTGTGAAGGGCAACCAAAGGAGACCCAGCTGATCAGCTGGGACTCAATGGAAGGCAGAGAAGAGAAGGGGGCAGGACCAGTCAGAGGTGGGATTTGCCGGTTCTCCAAACTACTCAAAATTTCCGCTACCGGTTCTCCAGAACTAGTCAGAACCTGCTTAAATGCCACCTCTGATCCCCTTTCACTTGTAACTGTATGACTGTAACTTTATTGCTTGTATCCTTACGATTATACTGACTGTTTCCTTATATGATTTGATTGCTTATTTGTACTCTATGACTATCATTAAATGTTGTACCTGATGATTCTTGATGAATGTATCTTTTCTTTTTATGTACACTGAAGGCACATGCATCCAGACAAATTCCTCTTGTGTCTAATCACCCTTGGCCAATAAAGAATTCATTCATTCATTCGTCATTCATTCATTCATTTGCAGAGACGTCATTCGCTGCTGACTCCAGATGCCCATAAGGTCAACAGGAGCTGGACGGAAGGAAAGTTTCACTTTTTTAAGCCTTTCAAGATATTTTCCATAAATACACGCAACGCCCAAATGACACCGCATGGAAGGAAAGAGAAAAGTGATTCGAAATATTTGAAGCTCATCTTTTCATCCGAGCCCTGTTGTCCTCCCCATGGCCTCGTGCGCATAAATATTTTATCCAGATTAAAATCACACCCACCCACCCCACGCACACCACGTATTGGTGCATTTCAATAGCTTCCCAAGGGATTGGGCTTGTGTCTTTTAAATTGCCTTTCTGTGATTTGCAGCCCGTGTCTTTCCCCAGCCGTCAACCTCATTTGGAATATTGTTTATGATTTTGGCAAATTTGATGGGCTTTCCTCCATCTTTAAATCCGTGTCGCTATTAAAGAGGCAGCAAAGATTCAGATCGGGGCGGCAGGGGATCTTTGTGGCCTCCCTTAGATTTCCACAGGACACAGATCCACGTCCAAGTGGCCTCAAGAACTCTCTAAAAAGGGTGCAAATGACCAGCTATCTGTAAGGAGTATATAAATCCTTCCATTCCCTACCATTCAGAGCTGAAGAAGCTTCTTGGATGAAAAGTGAAATGTCTTCAAAGAAAAACAAGACAGTCCAGTTGCCTCTTGAAAAAAAAAAAAGTACCTTTGGGACTTAAAGGGGAAATTTGTTTATTACTACCAAGTAGAACTTTGAATTCTGTACCCCAGAGTTCCCTATATCACATCCCTCTACTCCACAGAGCCTGAAATATTTTGCGTTCTTTTTTTTTCCACGCGTTTTACCTACATAAATCTCTATGTTTTTTTTTCTTTTCAGACAAAGCAATTCTCTTACCTAGCAGCTGACCAACTCAGGTGAGTATCAGATAGGTAAGAAATTATCTAAGACAGGGGTTAGGATTATTATTGCATTGATTCAAGAAGAGACTGGACTGCTATCTTTTTTTAAATTTGTCAATCGCTTACAAGATAATAAGTATAAGCATAAACATAGTTATGAATACATGAAATGGGTACGTATAAGAAAAATAAAAAAGAAACAATAGGACAGGGACGGTAGGCACATTGGTGCGCTTATGCTCGGCCCCTACAGACCTCTTAGGAAAGGGGTGAGGTCAATAGTAGACAGTCTAAGGTTAAAGTTTTGGGGGTTTGGGGAAGAAACCACAGAGTCAGGTAGAGGATTCCAGACATTGACCACTCTGTTGCTGAAGTCGTATTTCCTGCAATCAAGTTTGGTGCGGTTAACCTTGAGTTTGTATCTATTGTGTGCTCTTGCGTTGTTATGGCTGAAGGTGAAGTATTCATTGACAGGTAGGACATTGCAATGTATGATTTTATACAGAAACGGTGTAGGGTCACCCGCTTGGGTGGGGTGGAGGGTTGGACTAGATGACCTATAAGGTCCCTTCCAACTCTTGTTATTCTGATTTTATACCCTGCCCTTTGGACTATTCCAAAACTCCAACTACAGCAATAAAAACAGAGGTGAAATCGCAATGTAATTCATACTACCGTATTAGAAGAAAAGAAAACTTGAAACTCAGTCGCTACCGTAAATGGAAGAATTGGAAAGGAAATGGATCAATTTTGTAAAGAGCGATGGAAACAGCTCACAATGAGCTGCTAATTGGTCAAGCTTCCATCCTTCCAGCACCAGGCAATACAATAAGCTTTGTGCTGCACAGAGATATTTAGTGCAGAGCATACATAAAATCCTGCTAAATAATATCTCGACGGAAGAGATGCCATAAAGCGCAAGAAAGCCGAAATCTGGGTTTCTCAACCTCAGCTTTAAAAGATATGGACTTCAACTCCCAGAATTCCCTGGCCAGTTTGACGTTGATATTTCTCTTCAACTAATGCTGTGCTTCTCAAATATGGCAATTTGAAGGTGTATGGACTTCAACTCCCAGAATTCCCCAGACAGTGTGTGGTTGATAGATATTTCTCTTCAGCTAATGCTGTATTTCTCAGACTTGAAGGTGTGTGGACTTCAATTCCCAGAATTCCCTGGCCAGTGTGAGGTTGATATTTCTGTTCAATTAATGCTGTGTTTCTCTTCAATTCCCATAACTGCGGACTTCAATTCCCAGAAGGGGTGTGGACTTCATCTCCCAGAATTCCCCAGGCAGTGTGAGGTTGATAGATATTTCTCTTCAGCTAATGCTGTATTTCTCAGACTTGAAGGTGTGTGGACTTCCCTTCCCAGAATTCCCTGGCCAGTGTGAGGTTGATATTTCTGTTCAACTAATGTTGTATTTCTCAAATTTGGTAACTTGAAGGTGTATGGACTTCAATTCCCATAACTGTGGACTTCCATTCCCAGAATTCCCCAGCCAGTGTGTGGTTGATATTTCTGTTCAACTAATGCTGTGTTTCTCTTCAATTCCCAGAACTGTGGACTTCCATTCCCAGAAGGGGTGTGGACTTCATCTCCCAGAATTCCCCAGCCAGTGTGAGGTTGATAGATATTTCTCTTCAACTAATGTTGGGGAATTCTGGGAGTTGAAGTCCACACATTTTCAGGCTGCCAAAGTTGAGAAACACTGGTTTAATAATGTATTGTGTGAAACCCAGAAAACAGGTCGATTTAGTGATCGTTTCAAAAGCACACTCTGAACCCAGTCAATACAGGTAATTCTTGCTTAACCGCCAGCCCTGTTTTACAGCTGTTCAAAGTTATGACAGCCATGGAATGGATGTTGTACAGCTTGCATTGCACCCCTGGCTATCCTAAATGGTTGAGCCGACACCCCCACCCATCATGGCTTGTGAAGTGGGGCAGTTTTATGAGCAACTTTGGTGTCCTGGGGTCACAACAGCCATGATTTGCGATGGTTTGTAGCATGAATGAATGGGTTCGCTTAAGGACTGCAGTGTTCTCTTATTGACCATCCTGAAAAGAGATGGAAAATTACTCCCAGTCATATAGGAGTCTTGACTTACGACTGTAATTCTGAGCTCAATTACGGTTGTAACTTACAACCATTCGTTTAGGGTCCCTGGGAAATTACGACGGTATTAAAAATATATGACTTGGGACCGTTTTTCACACTTATGACCGTTGAAGCATCCCCGTGATCAAAATTCGGACGCTTGGCAACAGGTTCGTATTTATGATGGTGGCAGTTTCCCGGGGTTACGTGATCCCTTTTTGTAGCCTTCTGACAAGCAAAGTCGATGGAGACCCACTTAACAACTGTGTTACTGAAGTGATTCACTTAACAACTGCAGCAAGAAAGCTCATAAAACAGGGCCAAGCGTCACTTAACTCTTGTTAGCCAGGAAAATTTGGGGCTCAATTTGGTCCTAAGGTCAAGGACTAGATATAATTCCACGCTCAATTACGGTTGTAAGTCAAGGACTACCGGTAAGCAGTCTCACTTCCCAGCTGCAGATCAACCGAATGACGCAAAATGAGTCCTGCTGTAGACCAAAAACAGCCCCCTCTGAGAACTTCCTCCCCCCACCCCCCCACCCCAGGTCCACCCTCCCTTTCCGTCATATCGCTGTGAATTTATTGCATTATCGGCTTTCTTCTTCTAGCTCCCTTGTCTCACCTGGGCTTTTTTTCATTTCCTGTCCTCTGCCAGCTTGCAGAGATGTGGCTGATGAAACGGAGATGGGATGGGTGAAGGATGGGAGATGCACACAACGGTGGTTATTGCTTTGTGATGCAAAATGGTGAGGAAATGAAGACAACACGGCTCTGGCACCAGTGTGCCGGCATCTCCAACTCGGTGCCCGCCAAGCTGTTCCCAACAAAAACTAGGAAAATTCCTGGCCATCCATACTGTTCTGACCAAGGCTTCCTAAGGCACTAACAAACACACATAAAATCCAAAACTCTTTTATTTTAGTTCAATGGCTGTGAATTATCGGCATTCACAGCCCGGAATGAGTCTTAACCGGTTATAATTAGTCCCAGGGACGCCTGCCAAAGTTCTTTCTAAGACGTCTAATAAGAACGCATCTTTTCTGACTTGAAGTGCTGCCAAAGAGTAAAGTTTAAATTAGTCTTTCCAAAACCAAACAGAGAACAAATTCACCACAGAGCTTTCCGAGTCCAAACCGACCAGTAGAAACAAAGTTGCTTCCTGCAAAGGTTCTTCTCCCTTTGCTCCTCCTTTATACCTTATGGGAGGTCCAATAACCTCCAAGCCTTACTCCCGAGGCACCCTTTTGTCTTAACTGTTCTTGCCTTCTGGCAGCTCTGCGCACACACACATTGGGAACAGGCTCCTGCTGTTCCTCTGCCTCGCTGCTGTCAGATTCTGGAGGCTCCGGAGTGAGCACCCCACTCCCAGATGGTCCTGGCCCCCATCTCTGCATTGGATGCAGGACCCTCGTCCGAGTCCTCTCCAGACTCCCGGACTGGTCCCCGTTCTTCCCCACCGTGTGATTCTGCTGCTGTCTGCACAGGCTGCTAGCGAACCACAACAAATAGAGGGAGACTTCAATGATTATTTGGCTTCGGGCTCACCGTTTAGATTTATTCGCACTTATCGTCGAATGACGTCAACAAACACCACAACATTAGGAGGGAACAGGCAGGGTGGCTGATCTGCATGCCAAGATGTCACTCTAGAAATGCCACTCTCAGGTCTGCCAGGTTCGGTTTGGCGCCTCACAGGCATCCTTCCATCAAAGGTGAGAACTGGCGGTAGCAGGGGGGGAAAAGGATAGATGGACAATAAAACTGTGTGCGTACTTGGAGCAGTCCAGTGATCATTTGACGGAAAAAAAGTGACTTATGATCATGTTTCACACTCACAATCGTTACAGCATCCCTATGGTTGAGTGAGCAAAATTCAGATGTTTGGCAGACCGGCTCATATTTATGACAGTGGCGGTGTCTTGGGGGGGTCATGTGATCCCCTTTTGTGAGCTTCCGACGAGCAAATTCAAGGGGGAAGCCAGATTCCTTTGACAACCCTGTGACTAACTTGTCAACTGCAGTGACTCACTTAGCAACAGTGGAAAGAAGGGTTGTAAAATGGGGCAAACCTTACTGGGCAACTCTCTCGCCTAGCAGCATCAAACTGGGGCTCGATTGTGGTTGTAAGTCAAAGACTATTTGTAATGGGCAGGTTCAGGGGTGGGATTTTACCGGTTCAAACCGGTTCTCTAGAACTGGTTGTTATGATTCTGAGCAGTTCAGAGAACTGGTAAATCATGTCCCTGGCTGGCTCCTCCCCTCTCCGTCCGCCTGTCCCCTCCCAGTCAGTCCTTATCGCGCATGTGCGACATCGCGCATATGCCCAACATTACTGACTGCGTTCTCCTTCTCCCAGTCCAAGTGATGAAATCCATTTAAAAAGAAAAGAACAAAGTCCGTCTTCAAAGAAAATTTCCTTTATTTAGGAAAGCATCAAATTGGCAAAGTCTGTTGTGGTTCCGGATCTGACCCAACCCGGAATTACCTCACAATATTAAAAGTTAGAAACAACCCCCCAAAGTCACATTCTCCAATAGATGTAATTCAACGTTGCTTGATGTCATCAGTTTCTACCTCAAGGGGTCTAAACACGGACAGCTTGTTTTCCCACGGGAAGAAGAATCATCTAGCCAAAACAACTCTCTTTATCTCCACTCCTCCCCCCGCTTAGGAATGTGGCAAGCCCCAAACCCTTCCCCCCGTGACTGCCACAGAAAAAGAAAAAGAATATATACTAAACCTAACTAAAATGGCTACACAAAGGTCAATTTCAGGGTTGACACCTTAAGGTATTTTTTTTCTCTCCTTCAGACGATCAGCTGTTCCGATGATCAGCTGTGCCGGGATCCCCCTTGCTGTCTTACTGCTTTGCCCAGGAGGCTCCCCTGAGACCGAGGAGGCTCAAAAATGGAGCACGGGGGGGGAGGGGTGCTGCACGCCCCCCACAAGCTCCGTTCTTTTCCTTCCTGAGCCTTCTGGGAGCAAAAACGCCCCCCAAAAGGCAAAAAATGGGAGGGGTTTGCTGCAAAAAAGCCACGCCCACCCAGTCACATGACCATGCCCCGCCTAGCCACACCGACCTAACCAGGTCCACGGAACCGGTTGTTAAAACATTCGAATCCCGCCGCTGGGCAGGCTCCATTACGGTTGCAAGCCGAGGACTATCTTTATTTCTCTTCTTTGCAAGTGGGGATGGGGTGGAACGGGACACAAATAACTTAGCTCCTTGTTTCCGATGCTGAGATGCAAGAAAATGAGAGCAGCTGTCAGGCCTGCCACAATCTGATCCCTTAGGAAAGAAAGACCATCGACTCCGTTTGATTGGAGCGAAAGGTTCTCTTACTAAAAAGATGCTAGCTGCAGGGGGCTCTGGGTTTCCCCACACTCAAAAGATACAGAAAGGTTCTCCCTCATCCCAGCCCTCCCCTCATGACCAGCCCATCTTCAGCCAATCGGAACTCACCGAAGTGTTTTGAGAATGCTGAGGTGTTTGGGGCAATCCCCATTCTTTTTTCAGGGCGCCTGGCCTTGAATACATGATACAAAGGGGTGCTGAGCTTCTCCGGTCTTTATCACCTGGCATTGCCCCCTACCTATTTACCTGCACGTAAGACATAGTCCTCGACTTACAACCACAGTTGAGCCCAAATTTTCTGTGGCTAAGTGAGACATTGACTAACTGAGTTTTGTCCCATGTTATGACCTTTCCTGCACAACTGTTAAGTGAATCGCTGCAGTGGATAAGTTAGTAACTTGGTTGTTAAAGTGAATCAGGTTTTTCCCATCAACTTGTCAGAAGGTCGGAAGAAGGTGATCCCCTGACCTTGGGACACGGCCACGGTCATAAGTATGAGTCAGTTGCCAAGTGTCTGGTCAGGTGACCATGGGGAGTGCTGCAAAGGACATAACTCTGAAAAACGGTCATAAATCACTTTTTCAGCCCCGTTGTAACTTTGGACTTACTAAATGAGCTGTTGTAAGTTGAGGACTACCTCTACGCACGCAGATTTATTGTCCATCTGTCCTCTCCCCCCCCCCCCCCCCCCCTCTCGCCTTTAATGGCAGGATGCCTGTGAGGCACCAAGCCGAACCTGGCAGGCCTGAGAGTGGAATTTGTAGAGTGACATCCTGGCACGCAGATCGGCCATTCTGGCTACTTCCTCCTGATGCTGTGGTGCTTGTCGTTTGACGATAAGTGCAAATAAATCTAAACAGTGAGCACAAAGCCAAATGATCACCAGACTACCAAAAAAAAAAAAAAACCCATTATCCTCTACGGAGAAGAGCAGAATTACTCTTTCCCTGCCTGGTGACATTTTACAGCTGCCAGCTTGTTCAAGTCAGTGTGAGTGGTGACACCGACTCAGCAAGCATTAGACGCGCTGCTCTCCATCTCGGTTTTGAAGTTGCTACTTGTCACACTGCTGTGCGCCTGGGTGTCCCCTCTTCTAAACGTATTCAGTTCTCTCCATTTTGTGCATGCAAAATCC
>NW_020769459.1:450487-461725 GCF_900518735.1 Pseudonaja textilis
GTCTGGCTCCCATCATTTGAGTGGCTTGGCTAGGCAAGGCGGCCACCCTTTGAAAGCCCCTTCCCCATGACGGGCAGGGGGCAGCTGTTCAGAGGAAGGGACCCCCGCCCAGAGGTAATCAGCTAATGGTGACAGCCGCCTTCCCGGGGAGAAATCAATCTTTACAGCCCATCAGATGCACTTTGCAATCACCGGCCTTCCGACGCTTGGAAGATGTCAAAGTGTCCCCTCTCTCTCTGTGTCCCTTGAGGGATTGCTTCAGCGGTGGGCTTCAAAAAATTTTTTAATAAAGAGTCCTCTGCACGGTTGCTGGGTGGGGGTGGCCATGGTGAGCAAGCCCTAGTCGGACTCCGGCACCACGGTGTGTGGGGGGGTTTGCCCTCCCGGGCTCCGGAGGCTTTCTTCGAGCCTCCGGAAGGGTGAAAATGGCCTCCCCAGACTCCGGAGGCTGGAAACGAGCACATTTCCGGCCTTCCCAAACTTCTGGGAGGCCCACTTTTCACCCTCCCTGAGCCTCTGTGTGCACCCTGCATTTACCTGCAGCCAAAACAGGCTGTGTGGGGATTCTGGGGAGGGCTGTGTGGGGCCAGCCAGGAGTTTGGGGTTTGGGTTTTTTTTCAAACTGCGCAGAATCTTAGTTAGGGGCTCTCCGAACTCCTGAGGACCCCCAGCAGCCAAGCCTTGGACTGCTTCTATCCATCTGGTCCAGAGCTGCAAATTGGACTTTGCTCAAAGTCTACGACAACTCACCATGGCCATCCCCACCACGAAACCACTCACTGTGGAACAAGAGTTACACTAATATTGAAGAAATCGTGGAATGGAATCATTCGTAACTGGCTGACCAACCGCACTCAACCTGTAGTCCTCTATATATAAAACTGCATCTACGCGGAGGGAGGCAGAGGTGGGATTCATGGAAGCGGGGGTAGAGGAGTTGAAAAGTTCAAGGTTATTCTGTATGTCGTATTAAGAAATTCCAGTTGCAGTTAATTGGTTCTCGTGATTTATGTAGAAGTGGGAAGAGAGAAGGGAGGAGAGAAGGTGGATTCTGTGTAACGTGTGAAAATAATTTCACTTTGGGAAATTGCCTTTGACATGCCAGATCTGCTTCTAAATAAACCAATTGGAGAGAAAATGTCTCGGAGTGATTGATATCATGGATACTTTCTGGATGCCTTACAGTGAGATTCAGCAGATTCTGACCAGTTCTGGAGAACCAGTAGCAGAAATTTTGAGTAGTTCAGAGAACCGGCAAATCCCACCTCTGACTGGAGATTATACAGTGTCCTTCCCCTACCACACCCATCAAGCCACGCCCACAGAACCGGTAGTAAAAGTTTTTGAATCCCACCACTGGATGGAGGCATGCGGTGGGATACCCCAGGGTTCTGTTTTAGGCCCAGGACTCTTCAACGTCTTCATCAATCATTTGGACGAGAGGATAGATGGGGAACCCATCAAATTTGTGGATAACACCAAACTAGCAAGAATAGCCAACACTCCAGAAGAGAAGCTTAAAGTACAGAAGGATCTGGACAGACTTGAACATTGGGCGCTATCTAACAAAATGAAATACAGTGGTGAAAAAAGTCAGGTTCTACATTTAGGCAAGAAAACTCAAATGCTCAACAGTAGCAACTGAGAGGCGGATCTTGGAGTCCTGGTGGATAATCACTTAAATATGAGCCAGCCGTGTGATGCAGCTGTCAAAAAAGCCAACATAATCCTAGGCTGCGTAAACAGAGGGATAGAATCAAGATCACGTGAAGTGTTGCTGTCATATCACTTAATAATATCACTTGGTAAGGCCATACTTGGAATACTGCATCCACTTTTGGTCCCTAAATTATAAAAAAAAATATGTTGAGACTCTAGAAAGAGTGCAGAGAAGAGCAACAAAAATGATTTGGGGACTGGAGGCTAAAACACATGAAGAATGGCTGCAGGAACTGGGTTTGTCTAGTTTCATGAAAAGAAGGACCAGGGGCGACATGATAGCCGTCTTGCAATATTTGAGGGGCTGCCACAGAGAAGAGGGGATCACCAGAAGGCAAGACAAGAAGCAACGGATGGAAACTAATCAAGGAGAAGAAGCAATGTGAAACTAAGGAGGAATTTCTCAACAGTTAGAACAATTAACCAGTGGAACAACTTGTTTTCAGAAGTTGTGAATGCTCCAACACTGGACGTTTATAAGAAGAGATTGGATAACCATTTGTCTGAAATGGTATAAGGTTTCCTGCCTAAGCAGGGGGTTGGACTAGAAGACCTCCAAGGTACCTTCCAACTCCTCTCCTCTCCTCTCCTCTCCTCTCCTCTCCTCTCCTCTCTTGCATTCTGTTCTATTCTGTTCTGTTCTACTCCATTCCATTCCATTCTCATCTCTTTGTCATAACCCTGACATTTTCCGTGTGTATGGTTTTGGTTTGACTCACACAGCTATTGCAAAAACACCGGGTGCCCAGCACAACGTCAGAAAATGGGAACTCGGCTGACATCACTGGGTGGGAATTGAGCCAGTGAAGACGAGGAAGGAGGGTTGCGGCTCGCATTGGGTTCAAAAACACAAAACTGCGACAGGCGGGAGAACCTCAGCGTTGTTCAAGGAATCCTTGATTAAACTGGGAATACCGGGGAGCTGCGGAGCAATCAGGGTTCTCAAGACTGGGGAGGACAAAGGCCCTCGGATGAGTGGCAAGACGGAACATCATGCATGCTCCTTCCAAGCCAGCGAGCGTATAAAAAGCCACAGGTGCCCAATGGGTCTGACGGGAGGCAGCGCGTCCTCATTTATCCGAAATTCAATTATCAGAACAAGGCGAGGCGCCCACGTTCAGTCCTGCTGAATTACATAAAAATGATCTGTGCTTACTGTGTTTTAAGGAATTAATGAGTCGTGAATGGTAGAAGCGGCGAAGGAGGAATGCGCAGTGTTTACTTATTTAAAAAAAACATCTTTCTTTCCTGGGTCATGTTGCAAACACAAGCAGACGCTCTGGTACATCTTCATAGACCAGGATGGAGGCAGAGGTGGGGGCTCAGCATTGGCTGGGTTTGTGTGACATCCTCTTCACAGTTTAGTGAAGAGAAGGACTGGGGGGGGGGGGACATGATAGTGGTCTTCCAATATTTGAGGGGCTGCGACAGAGAAGAGGAAGGTCTCAAGCTATTCTCCGAAGCACCTGAAAGCAGAACAAGAAGGAATGGATGGAAACTTGATCAAGGAGAGAAGCAACCTAGAACTAAGATGTTTCCTGACAGCGGGAACAATTAACCAGCAGAACAGCTTGCCACTAGAAGTTGTGGGTGCTCCATCAATGGAGGTTTTAAAGAAGAGATTGGACAGCCATTTGTCTGAAATAGTATAGGGTTTCCTGCCTGAGCATGGGGTTGGACTAGAAGACCTCCAAGGTCCCTTTCTATTCCATTCCATTCCATTCTAGTCTGTCTCCTGAGGCCTCCGCGCGGCCTGCTTTTGGCCAGCAGAATGCTGCAGGAGGCCATGGAGGGCCGAAAATGGGCTGCAAGGGGGCCGCAAGTGCCCCATTTTGCTATCCTTTGATATTTCCAGGCTGGCCCCGCAGGCCAAATTTAAGCACCCCATGGGTTGGATTTAAGAAGCCCCTCAGGCCGTGTTTAGATCCGGGCCATGAGCCTTGAGTTTGACTCCTGTGCTTTACACGCTAGCTGCCAAAAGCCTGAATTTTGATTTCGTGATTGTGGGGATGCCGTGACAGTCATTAAGTGTGAGGACCAGTCCTCAATCAGCTTTTTGGTAACTTTGTACAGTTGCCAAAGAAATGGTTTGTAAATCGAGGACTTCCTGTCGCCTGCATAACGACCTCATGGAGTCGTCCCACACAGGATCAGCAAAACCAGAGTGAGGATTGATTTGCTGTCAACAGAGATAAAATTCAACTTTGCCTTTTTAAAAACAAAACTAAATACCTCATTGCTTCGCTTCAATGGAGATGCAGCCCATCCCAGGCTCTTCAGATGGGTTAGGGGGAAAAAAAATCCTCCCATCATCCCCGGGCAACAAGTGGCCAAGAGTGATGGGAACTGTAGTCTACCAAGGCTGCAAGCTTGGCCTGGAGTTGGGGAAAGACTGCCAGCAGGCATGTGGGGGACACACGGTCACTTCCCCGTTCCCAAGGTTAAGCAAAATGGCGCCCATCACTGCCAGAAAATGAGCGTTAAAAGAGAAACGTTGGAACCGGTCATCTTTGAGGACCACGAAAGCCCTCTTCTCATTCCTGGCCTGCCAAATGAAGCCAATTAATCTTGACGTGAGGCCATTATGTCCTTCCGAGCAAAGCTGAGTCCCCTGTTGGTGACTGGCAAGCTTTCAGCATGGCTCATTCCCAAGCTGATCGATCGGAGTTGTAGAAAGTTAGCACCAGGGATGAGATGCTACCGGTTCGCCCTGGTTCAGATGAACCGGAAGTGAATTGTACGGCCGTTTTATGGCCGGTTCCATGAACCAGCCAATCCTAGCCCTGGCTAGCCCAGCCCAGCCCAGCCCACGCCCCCCAGGGGTCCCAGAGGCTCGAGGAAAGCCTCTGGAGCCCAGGAGGGCGAAAACAGCCCCCCTGCCATGGTGCAGGAGGCCGACTAGGCCACGCCCACCATGGCCACGCCCACCCAGCAACCAGGCAGAGAACCCGTGGCTAAAATTATGAAGCCCATTCCTTGGTTAGCACCCGCCCCTCTGCTAGAAGAATGAAGTATTTTGAGAAATATTCCTTTTAAAAAGGCAGAATATTATATTTCCCTAAAGGAGGAATATCTCTTGGAAAACAGCCCCTGCCTTCCTTAATAGCAGATATTTTTTTGCTTGTTAAGAAAGACTGGGCGAAATAGCAGTCCATACACAAATAGAAAATATAATTTAATAACATAATCCAAATAAGTCAAGACAGTAGATGGGAATTTAGGATCAGGTAATTAAACTGTATTATTAATATTAATGGTGCGTTAAAATATATTGTGAGCTTAAAATATTTAAGAACTGGAAGTAGGGTGGGATTTTGAGGTACACTTCCGGGATCAATATTTTTAATATTTGGCGTTATTATTAATCCTACACATTTGAATATTGAAGTTGTGGTGGAGCTATGAATAATTGTTACAAATATTAAATAATAGTATTTAGGGACAATAAATACAGGGCGCAAAGAAATGTTATTTATGTTTCAATGAATGAATGGGAAAATGAGAAATGGATTATGAAAAGAGACTAGTGATGTTGAAGTTGGAAGATTAGAATTACACACATCTATTTGTATTATTATCGATACTGTTATTTACAAAAGACTTGACCCGGTCAATGCAATGTCCACAAAATATGTATGTTTATACTGAAAAGTAAAAATTAGGAAAAAAAGAAAGGCAGGCTGAGCCAGCTTATCTGCAAGACTTCCAGCTCCAGGGTGATGGGATTAAGACATGATCCTCCGGGACATAATAGGATTAAACCATCTAGCAGCAGAGCTCACCACATGGCACAATCTCCTAAGGACATTGCATCAGCCAAGCTTCAACCAAACCTGGGAGCTCAGACAATGTCAGCTATGAACCCTGCATAGTCCCGTGGGAATTTGACAGCAGCCAATAGAATATATGTTCTTGCACAGGAACAGAAAGCTCAAGTTCAAAGCCCAAGAGAAGGTATGGGGAAAACAAAAACCCCACTCTCAACTCCATGTGGTCAGCTGCCCAAGACCATCGATGTGGTTCCGCTTCATAATTAAACCCTCTTTACAATCAGCCTCCATGTTCTGCCCTAGTTGGGTGATAAAACGTCCACAAGGAAACAAGCAAGCTCAGAGAGCCTCAAGGAGCCCACAGTCATCGTCTCTTTCTCCTTCTCCTTCCTCTTCCTCCTCTCCACAAACCCCTCTCCCTTCTAGCACTGATGATGTTCCCTAGTTGGGTAACGAAACGTCTTCAAGAAACTAACCAACCTCGGAGAGCACCAAGGACCCTATCACACATTTACCCTCTCAATCAGAGCAAACAAAATCTCTGACATGGTAGCAACCCTTCACAAGGCTTATCAACACTAATTTCCCTTTCTGGATTTGGAGCTCAAACATTGAAGCTTCCATTTTTTGGGAGGCGGGGGTTGACAAAGAGAAGAGGGAGATTTTCCAAGTTCAGAAACATCGGGAGAAAGCGAATTATCTCGTTTCTTTGTTGGCAGCCATTTTACGTACAAATTCTCCAAAACAATCCCCCAAACAAAGTTTTGAATTCCAGAACAGTTGGCTCCTCTCCTCCTACTCCTGTTGTGGTTTGCTGGCAGCCTGTGCAAATGGCAACGGAGTCGAACAGCGGGGAAGAAAGGGGGACCAGTCCAGGAGTCTGGAGAGGATTGGGACGAGGGTCCTGCGTCCAATGCAGAGATGGGGCCAGGACCATCTGGGAGCGGGGTGCTGCCTCCGGAGTCTGACAGCAGTGAGGCAGAGGACCCAGGGGAGCCTGTTCCCAATGCGCGTGTGCACAGAGCTGCTAGAAGGCGAGAGCAGCTGAAACAAAAGGGGCGACTCGGGAGTAAGGCTGGGAGGTGATTGTCCCTCCCCTAAGGGATAAAGGAAGTGCAAAGGTAGAGAAACCTTTGCAGGAAGCAAAGTTGTTCGTTGTTCAGATTAAACCTTGAAGCTCTGTGTGGACTTTGTACTTCGGTTGTGTTTTTTTTTTATAGTTCATTTGGCACTTTTGTTGCTGGCAGCGATTCAAAGGAGAGAAAGTTGGGTGCTTATCTCGAGGGACTGTTTGGGACTCATTACAGGCTAGAAATGAACATAATTCCCAGTGCTGAAATAAAACAAGAGTAGTTTTAAGTAAGCGCGTGCTTACTTACGGTCTCGGAAGCCTTGGTCAGAACAGCTCCTAGAGAGGCTACGATAGAGCAGTGATTTAAGGAACCTCTGGAAAATCTGCAAGAGGACCAATAAATCCAGAAGAAATCCAGTGTTTCTTTTTAAAAAAACACCAAGCTGCTCCATCACAAGCGGAGGGCCAAGTGGAAGGCGAAAAGGAGCGCCTGCTTACATGTTCCATAAATCTCTGGATTTACAGCCAGTCGGAGCCTGCTGTCTTTTTGCTCCCGGATGCCCCCGGCTGGCTTTTTTTTGCATTGCTGTAGGGAGCCACTCTCGCCTCCCCAGATTAAAATAGGCCTCATTCTTAATATTAAAAAAGAGGCAGGATAGAATATTTCCTCAAAGGAGAAACGGAGAAGCGTCTTAACGAAGGCAGAAAACAGAGAACAGATTAACAGAGTTGAAAGGGACCTTGTAGGTCATCTAGTCCAACTCCCTGCCCAAGCGGGAGACCCTACACCATTTCTGACAGATGGCAGTCCAGTCTCTTCTTGAGAGCTTCCAGGGATGAAGCTCCCACAACTTACGAAGGCAACTTCTGTTCCATGGGTTGATTGTTCTCCCTGTCAGAAAGTTTCTCCTTATTTCCAGGTTGAATCTCTCCTTGTTCAGTTTCCATTCATTATTCCTTGTCTGGCCTTCGGGGGCTTTGGAAAATAGTTTGACCCCTTCCTCCACTCTGTGGCAGCCCCTCAAATATTGGAAGATGCTCTCCTGTCTCCCCTGGTCCTTTTCTCCCCTAGATTAGCCACAGCCCTGTCCTTCCTGCTATAGGAAAACAGCTTGAAGAGAGAATGCAGATTTTGTATCCATTCATAAAGATTTTAGATTTTATTCATAAAAATGCCTTCGGCCTGGCTGGAGGCGATGGGAATTTACATTCCCCCCCGCCACCAATTCTAAAGATGGGACAGGACCTTTAGGACATAAAAGGATTAACCAGGGTTGGGATTCAACTGGTACAGACTGGTTCAGCCAGTACAGACTGGTAGTTCTGGCTATCATTTGACCGCACCCATCTGCCCCTGGACTATTCTACCCTATATTTCCTTCGTTTGAAGCCCAGACGATCAGTGCCGCGCCTCGGCCTTTTTTTTTACTCACCGGGGGCTGCAATAAAAGGTAAGTTTTCTTGCTATTTTCAAATGTACCGTGCACGCTTACTGAACAGGTTGTTACACCGTTTGAATCCCACCACTGGGACTAACCCACCGCCACTGAAATAGTAAAAAGGCGCACGGTTCACTGCTTGGAGAAAGTCAGCACCCAGCCCCATCCACCTAGGGAATGAAATTTTTTTGGGGGGGGGAGAATATTACTAATTTTAAAAAATAGGCGGGATAGAATATTTCCCCCAAAAGGAGAAATGGGGAAAAATCTTAAAGGAGGCAGAAACCAGCCCCAGTCTGAGGAGGCAGAAACGGAGGAGGCCAGTTTTTAGAAATGCAGGTTTGGTCATCCATTCAGAAAGACTGGGCCAGACCAAGACTCCAGATAAGCAACACAATCAGGCAAGCCAAAGGTTGAGAAGATTAGCTCAGACAGACACCCAGGATTTACATTTTCCCTTTTGCCTATAGAGCCAGCCATGACCCTTACGTGACCCCCATAGGAATCAAGAAGGTATAAAACCCCACCCGCTCTCAACGCCGTTTTGTCAAGCTATCCCAGAACCGCACGCTGCGTGTGTTGATTCTGCTCATCCAATAAATGGACCTTTCTTTCTTAAGCAGCTTCTATTTTATTCCCGGCTTGGAACTAGAACTGGATTTTTTTTCCAACGCTACATTGTACAACCGCCTGGAGCATCTTAATCAGAACCCTGTAAAGATCCGCCCACTCACTCAGCCATTGGGGCAGCTACCCCAGAAACGTGTTGCTGTCACTGAAGTTTCTGGAAACCAAATAAACTTTCATGTTGTGGTTCGCCAGCAGTCTGTGCAGACGGCAGCGGTATCAGACAGTGGGGAAGAACGGGGACCAGTCTGGGAGTCTGGAGAGGACTCAGATGAGGATCCTGCATCAGATGCAGAGATGGTGCCAGGACCATCTGGGAGTTGTGTGCTGACTCTGGAGCCTCCGGAGTCTGGCAGCAGCAAGGAAGAGGAATAAGGGGAGCCTGTTCCCAGGGCGCGTGTGCGCAGAGCTGCTAGAAGGCGAGAGCAGCTGAAGCAGAAGGGGGCGACTCGGGAGTAAGGCTGGGAGGCGATTGCCCCTCCCATAAGGGATAAAGGAAGTGCAAACATAGAGAAACCTTTGTAGGAAGCAACGTTGTTCATTCTGTTCGGATTAATCCTGGAAGCTCTGTGTGGACTTTGTACTTCGGTTGGTTTTTTTTCTAGTTAATTTGGCACTTCAGTTGTTGGCAGTAATTCAAAGGAGAGAAAGGTGGGTGCTTATCTCGAGGGACTATTTGGGACTTATTACCGGCTGGGAAGGAACAGCGTTGAAATAAAACAAGAGTTGTTTTAACTAAGCATGTGCTTAATTACAAGTAAGCCTTGGTCAGAACATTTCTTTCCTTGCATCCAGCCTCCATTTCGTTTCCAGCATCTTTCTGCCAGCTTGGAACCGGACTGGAATTTTCTTCCTATACTGCTGAAGTAGCGTGGGAGGAATATATACATTTACAGAACTGTTGGACATATTATACAGATAGTTCCTCGACTTGCAATTCAAAGTTCAAAGTGACCGTTCAGAGTTACAACGGTACAGAAAAAAGTGACTTATTACCGTTTTACGACCGTTGTAGCATCCCCCATGGTCACATAATTAAAATTCGGACACTGGGCAATTAACTCATCTTTATGACGGTTGCAGTCTCTCTGGAGGGGGTGTCCCACGATCCTGTTTTGCGACTTCTTGACAAGCAAAGTCAATGGGGAAGCCAGATTCACTCAGCAACCGTGTTACTAACTTAACAACTGCTGTGGTTCACTTAACAACGGTGGCAAGAAAGGTCACAAAATGGGGCAAAACTCACTTAACAACTGTCTCATTTAGCAACAGACATTTTGGGCTCGATTGTGATCATAAGGACTACCTGTACTGGAAATTGTATGTTAACTAACCGAGGGCCCTACAAAGTTACTGATAAACAGCCTCCGAAATCCTTTAAACTTACACAAATGTAAGCATTAATTAAACACTTATTCCAAATAGTAAATACACACACAGGCAAACACACCACACTTCATTAGCACAATGTAAACATAATTATCGGGCGCGATGGCTCAGTGGCTAAGATGCTGAGCTTGTCGATCAGAAAGATCGGCAGTTCAACGGTTCGAACCCTTAGCACTGCATCACGGAGTGAGCTCCCCTTACTGGTCCCAGCTTCTGCCAACCTAGCAGTTCGAAAGCATGTAAAAATGCAAGTAGAAAAAAACAGGGACCCCTTTGGTGAGAAGGTAAATGCACCTTTGGCATTTAGTCATGCCGGCCACATGACCACGGAGACGTTTTCGGACAGCGCTGGCTCTTTGGCTTTGGAACGGAGATGAGCACTGCCCGCTAGAGACGGAAATGATGTGCATCCCAGGATTGAGTTGAGGTTCTTGCACAATCCAAATCATTTTTCTGATAATAGGCTGGGCAACCACAGAGGCCCAATTTTCCTCAGGGTTCTGAAAGCACGAAAATGGTCCCTCCTGGGCTCCAGAGGCCCTCCGGAGGTCAGAAACAGGCCCGTTCCTGGCCTTGTGGAACTTCTGGGAGGCCCATTTTTTGAGCCTCCGCGCGGCCCTGTTCTTACCTGGTATCCAAAACTGGTCTGCATGCAGACTCCTAGGAGGGCACAGGGCCGGGTGCGAGAGGCCAGCCAGGGGTGGGGTTTGTGGGCTCGCTGAACTGAGCAGAACCCCAGCTAGACAATCCCCAAACCCACGTGAACCCGCAGCCGTGCACCCCTGCATTTCGTACCAAGCTCCCCCTGACGCGATAACTCCAATTCCCATCATCCCCAACCCTCCGTCCAGCTGGCTGGGAATTGCCGCCCTCCCCCCGCCGCCCAAGAAAAACCCTCCACAGGTGGGAGGAAAACGCTTTCTTAGCACGTCAACTCTGAAGTTTCAATACCAAACCGAAGCCAGGAATTCTGTATTTTGAAACCTCGACGCTCTGAAATCAAGTCGCAATTGTGCTCATAATTGCCACTCAGATACAGGAGGCACACATGCACACACGTACACACACACCCTCCTCCTCCTCCTCGCTGGTTTCTTAGCTTTCGTATATTTTACGCTATTGTCAACACACCGAGACCCTGCTTGACCCTGCTTAAACATCCCTGCAGGGATATTTAAATTGTATAATAATAATAATAATAATAATAATAATAACAACAACA